>PVIA01004796.1:7022-129775 GCA_004024845.1 Tonatia bakeri | reverse complement strand
TTACCTTGATGGCAAGCAATGATATTATCCCAGTCACTTTCACGAGCTTCCTCTAAAACATAATTAAAATAATAAATCAACTGCTTTTAATTACCCCACTCATCAATTCACTTATTATTTATTAAGCATCTACTATTCCATATTATTATTGGGAATTGGAGATATAATTATAAACAGGTAATTCTTGACAGTGATGAGTTTCCAATCTAACAAGAGATTCTGATTAGAAGAAATTACAATAAAGTATGGTAGTGCCTTATAAGAGCATTAAGGGACATTTTGCTAAGAAATTTGGGGAGTAATAAATGGCTCCTTGAAATAAGCAATAAAACAAGTAAAAATTAACTGGCAGGATGGGGTAGAAGGGCACACACAGGCCCAAGGGTAACTGGAACAAAATTAAGCAGAGCAAGTAAGTGAAGCATTTTCTTAACACGGGTCAGAGGAGACCAAGGCAACTGGGGCCACACTGCAAAGTGTCTTGAAAGCCATGTTAAAGAGACAAGATTCTACCCTAAAGCTAGTAAGGGGACACTGAAGATTTTTAAGGTAAGTGACATGACTCAGACATTTTAGAAAGATCACTCAGGTTCTAAGATAAAAAAACAGAAAGGAGGTTGGTCAAAATTAAAGTTAAAAAAGATATCTATCATCAGGTTGTTCTAATAACCTTGAAGTAAAAATGCTGCCTATATAGTTATTTCAATGATAGTTTTCACTAACCAATCTCATTACCTACACATTTTCTTCAAATGACTTCTCCGAACAAAGCACTGCTCTAATTGTATATAGTAAGACTCCAGTGTATTCAGGTCTTTATTACCATATTCTGCCATGCATAATGCACTCCTATGTGTAAAGTACACCCATGTTTCTGGCCCAAACTTTCAGGAAAAAAAATCTTCTTTCATTTTAATTTTTTAATTCAATTATTTATTTATATTTAGAAACAAAACCAATTATCATATTCCCAGGGTATTATTTTGCACATGGTTATCCTCACTGCTTTCTAGAGTTACACTTTTAACACATAAGCAAAGAATCAAAAACATTCATATAGATATGGATTTAGTACTACCCGTGTATAATGGGCATCCTTATTTTTCCCTCAAAAATTTGGGCAAAAATTGCACATCATATATGGCAAAATACAGTAAATTATTCAGAAGTCTGTGCTCTCAGTTCTTTTCTTTTTACATTAGTGACTTTTACTATACCAGCCATATGACAGAAGAAAAAGGACTACAAAATGAAATATCAAATATTGTTTATTAATAGATCTTACAGAGAAGAACAAATGCTGAAATTAATAAATAACAAGTTCAAATTAGAAATAACTCATTTTTAGTCTTCATATAATACTAGCATACACTTGGGGTTACCTTCTAGATGCTTATTAATATTTGCAAAAACATCTACTAAAATGGAAGAAACAAAGAAATATATGGTAGGAAATAAAAACAAAGAACTTCTCAAAACACAGTAGAAAGTTACTTACCAGCTGCAAACTTTGTGATGGGTGGAAGTCTCACTGACATGGCATTCTGAAGTCCTTTACGTTTGACTCTCTTTTTATTTATTAATCCTGGGGTCAGGGGACAAAGGAACATAGCCATGAATCCTTCTTAATGAAAATGTACATAAAAGTTACTCAATGTCATATAAAGTTCAAGATTTTACAATTTATGTGAGAAGCAAAATAAAGATGTTATTACCACTATCACTAAATCGTTTGTGAAGTTTAGCCTAAGTCATTATGCCACAAGAAAATAAACTGAAATGTAAATAACTGAAAAAAGGTGAAAATATCTTTTTTTCTTTTTTTCCAAATATTATGGTCATACAGTCACGTCAATGAAGAGAAATAGCCAAATAATTATTAAAAGTAATAGTCTTATTGGGCCAGATACAGAACCAATAAATAAGTGAGTTCCCCACAATGAAGCAACACTTAATATCATTATAACATATATTTACCACTGAATAGTCTTAAATATATAGGAAGAACAGGCAGAAAACTAAAATAAACTTCACTGAGAAAATGAAAAGACAACTTGAATGAGGATATATCATATTGCTAGATGTAAAGTCTCTAAAACATTAAATTTCTTTGACTTAATTCTAAGAGAAACTGTTTTGGATATTGATTTTAAAAATGATCCTCAAATTCACCTAGAAGTATACACATGCATGAAAAATCAGGATAATAGCTTAATAAGAATAATTATGAATAAAACTGAAAACCATTTTTGTTTAGTAAACAAAATTTTTCAAATGCTGGAAACCATGGGAAGAAAATAAAATGTGCCCTATTTACGAAAAGATGGAACACTCTGATTCCTTCTGTAGGCTCCTTTCCACCTTTAAAATTCTACACGGTACAGGTACAGGTAGCTCAAGTCAGACTGTCACTGCCTTTTGGGTGGCGGCAGTAGACTTTTCCACTACAGACGCCTATCTCTTTTCAATAATCCTAAACAGCACCTCAACCACTTCTACAGCAACACTGATCTTAGGAACTGCACTACTACCCTTCCATACAAGGGTTTTTTTCTTTTTTTTCCCCCATCTAAAAGAGGAAATACATCAACAAAAACTTTTCTGGTCATATCACAGAATCTTGAAATGTCTCTTTTGTAACCAACAGGGTTTTTTCTACCTTGCAAATGACCTACCATGTCCCAAACTCTTGTTAAATTTTTCATGTACTGTAGAAAATGACTGAAGAGTTCCATCCTGACCTGTTGACATACATAGAAAATGCCAAATCAGGCTTCAACAAAACAATGGACCATCTGAATCACGGTTCTTATAAAATTAGATTCTATGAAAAGATTGAAATTATAGTTTGGACCACTTTAAATGGAGAGCCAGACTGCAAATCTATTTTTCATTACAGTATTCAACTGTGCACAGAATATTATTTATTAAGAACAAAGAAGAAAATGAAGTACTAATAATCCCCAGCACATTAATAGGCAAGAACTACATTTTCAGAATCTGACCATTCTGTCTCTCAGAATTAATAAACAGAAAGACACTCCAAATTAAGGTAATTATCATCTACAGTGTTTCCCAAGTATTCAGAAAGAATGACCTCATTTTTCTTCACCCCCTTTTACTCAGATTTTCAAGTCAAAGTGATATTTGAATTTAAAAATGTGCAAATAACAAACAATAAATATTAAGTACCCTGTTCTCTACTCTTGCTGGAATAAACTAATAGCATGAAGCAGAAACTCACTTGCACTGAGAATTTGTTGTCCATTTTGTCCATAATATCTAATTTTGGTGAGAGGAGCACTATGTCCCATTCTGAATCTCAAAAGCCGGCCTTCACCTGTGGGACCATCAAATATCCATATCTGCCACAAAATAAAAGCATAAGGTTCTTCCACAATGTGTTAAGTGATCTGCAAATAGTCAAATCATCTTTGACATAAATCAACTGGGACTGGGTAGTGCTGGCCAGACTGCTGACCCTGGAGTGAGGTGTGGGGGAGAGATAAACTATCATTGTAACCTGTTATGCTTTTTTCATCTATACCAGTACTTATTCCATGTTCCTTCCATCTTTTAGGTTCCAGGCTGATACACTAAAGCAGACTTGTAATAACCTGAAGAGTAGGACAAAGCAGCCAGGAAGATGACAGAAACAATAATAATAATACCCTGAGAGCATTGTCAGCACCATTTGTGACAAGAAGCGGCTCCCTATGGAGAAATGTCAGTCCGGCAATTGCTGTAGAATGTGCATTTCTCATTTGATTGATAAATTTTTTGTCTTCAAGATCCCAGAGTCCAATATGGCCACATGGACTTCCAGCTGCCATTACTGGATGACCATCTGTTATTGAAATAAAATACATTAACAAAAACATGCACCATAAAACAACTAATCAATTCTTCTTTCTACCTTTTTAATCCATAAATGTACAGTTAGAAGAGACTATACACCAAGAACCTATCAATATTCCTTGCTGGGAATCTTTATACTCCAGTATTTCACTCACTTCTATTAAATTACAGGAAAGCAGCTATTAAGAAAATTCCTGAGCTTTAAAGAATTGTACTTTAAGTGTTCTTAAGGCTTATCAATAATTAAGAGTTACCTGTACGAAATGAAATAGAAGTAATAGGTCCCCAGTCTTGACGAAACTTCATTAAAGTTTCATCAAACTTAATGTTGTGAATGACAACCTGACCCGACATAAGACCGATAGCAACAACATCCACAGCTGGTGCCTGAAAATTAAATTATTCAACGTTTAAAATATTTTCAAATAGCTTTAAAATCCTGAATATGTGCATCATTACTTAAGTGTTACCAAAAGAAGTTGTTCTTTAACACAGAAGTATTTAAGAATATTTTTTCCCAGGTCATTTCCTGCCTTTGAATCTGGTGGTCACCATCTCCTCCCTCCCTCCAACCATCTCCAATTTGGAAAGAAAACAGCCATAACAGAAAAGGAAGCTCATGTGTGAAATCACTAGACCACTGACAGGATGGAAACAGAAAAAAAGATACAATTCTTGGAAAACATAAAGGCTTGCCATGTGCACAGCAACTACAAAGGAGGTGTCTACTCTAGGAAAACAGGAAAAACCTATGAAATATGCGAAAAGGCAAAAAAGTTTTATAATCAGTATATTCCAGCTATAATAGCCTAATGATTATAATTTTCATTTGACACAAAGGTCTTACATACGGGCTCTATAATAAGTTCCTCTATTTTAGCACAGAGGATCAATGTCCGATACCATTATAAACAGAATCAGGCTAAACATTTTATTACTTTGCTATCACATCACTACTGTGCATAAGACCCTGTGTAGAAGCTGTGGATACCAAAACAAGTAAACCCACTGCCCTCAAGGGATCTAGTTATCTGATACCTTTGGGGTCTCTGGGTAGGCAAAACAGAACAAGGTTAATAGTGATAAGAATGAAAAAATGCATATAAATTAGGTATAAACAATGGATATTTAGAAAGACAAGGGTACAGTGGCTGCATATTGTGTCCAATATACATTTAAGATTCTCTGCAGACGTACTTGTATTCATTCAGACAAGCTCTGTACTCATAATTACAAATAGCAGTTATTTCTGGAAGAGCCCAGAAATATTAATGTAATATTAGAATTTGGGCCCCAAATATTTCAAGCTACAAATCGCAACATCCTAACAAATGTCTGTTTGACCTACAATCTCCCTTGTTTCACTGAACAACTCATCTCCATTCTGTACAAGGCACTGGACTACGTGCTTGCAAAAAGATTGGAAAATAGGGTTCTACAGCAAACACTAGCTAAGAGCCTAATTTTAAGCAATACAGTTTCCACAAAGTCTGTAGGCAAAGGTTTTGTGATTTGTTTTCAATTACATCTCCAAAACAATATTTTTGGCATAATATTTATAAAGATAAACTAGTCTACATATTAATTTGTCTGTTGGTCTAAAAATATAATCGATCCTTGAAACTAAAAAACACTAGTACTAACTCTGTTTTTCCTTTATCTTAAAAAAAAAAATACTAACCTGCTGAAGAGCTGTTACTCCAACTTTCCATCCCAGAAATGTATACAGAAGTTTACTACAAGGAGTAAAACAGTTGGAAGCAATTTTTTGGAAGAAAACAAAATCAACCGCAAATTAAAAAGTTAAATAATAACAAGTGATATTTAAGTTCTTTCTCTGCCCCACACTAGTCTAAATATATATATTAATACTCAAATATACATATTATTTAATACTCAAAACAATCACAGTGATTGCTGGGAGAAGAGGAGGGTAAAGGGAGGAGAGGAGGGTATGGGGGACAAACGGTGATCAACAGAAACATGACTTGTACAATACAGTGTACAGATGATGTGTGTTGTAGAATTGTGCTGCTGAAACCTGTATAATTTTGTTAGCCATTCCAATAAAGTCAGTAAGAACTGACTTTATGTGAGGTAACTTTATGTGAGGTGACTTTATGTGGCCAGTGAGGTAGACCTATACCACTTTCCACATAAAGAAACTAACAAACTTAAATATGTGGATTAAGCTCATGTTACACGGCTAATAACTGACAGAGTGCAGTGATACCAATTCTAGATCTCAAGCTGCTAACACCTCTATGAAATTAAAGAGAAAAAGATACATGACCCAAAACTATTTTATATTATAGACTACAGTATAAAACAGTCTTAGAATATAGGCAGATCTCATTTTTCACTACAATGTGTTTCTAGAAACATCACAAAAGGGACTATAACTACAATACTACTCAGGTGTTATTAAGTGTTATATGGCAATACTGATGCTGCTCTAAATTTCAGAAACAAGCTATGAATAAATAAGTCCATGGAGCAAACAGAGACATCTGAAATTGTTGTAGTGATAACAAAGTACTAAATCATGTATTAAATTCTGTGAGTGGACACAGGCTAGTTCACTCAATGACTATGCGATGCATACTTCACGTACAATAGAGTGTAAACTCACATAAAGAGCCTCTGAGACAGTCTCTCAGTCATCCCTGGGCCTACCGCAGTCAATATTTGTAAAATTGAATGGAAGCACTGATTTAAAACGAAAAACCAGGATAAATATCAAATCTTTGATAACGTTACTTTCTCTTTTAAACTTAGAAGGGCTTTGGAAAGGACAATTTGGATGGTCATATATTTTTGTTTGCCTTTTTGATACTATACAAAGATGCCTGAGCTGACACTTTTTTCCTCTGGAAAAATTTTCAAGTAACAGGTGAGGTATTCAAAATCATTTATCTAGCCCTCCAGCTTTATCAGTAATATTCTAGTAGATGTCTTGTCATGTTTGTGATTGATGATAAAAGTACTTCTACCCTGAATATCATTCTTAAATGCTTCCACTAAATTAATACTAGTTCGCTTTGCCTTCTCTTACTTTTTATTTATCAAAAACTAGAAGCTGCCCTGTAACTATGTTACAGTTAATTATTTTCTGAACTTATGTTACTTTGCAAGAGACCTCTCTATAGCCACATGGGTTTTTGTTTTGTTTTGTTTTGTTTTACAGTGATGAGGGCCATTAGTATATACTTTTCAATGGGCACATATGAAGCTGTCCATCATGTGCCATGACCACATGCCAGCTTTCACATATGAGATGCCATGAGTAACAATTCCGAAAACATATATATTTACTGAAAGCCCTCCAAGTAAACATATAAAGGCAGGGAGAATTGAGAGATTTAAGTACACATTAGGGAGTAATAGATAAGGCAGGTCACACCCATATCATGCTCTAAATAAAGTGCTTACTTGGATTTCACATTCCATAACTGTAGGCTTCCTTGTTCACTGCCAAGAAGTATTTTATTCAAGTATGTACTTGGATGCAAAATTGCAGAAATCTTAAATACTGATTTATCGAAAGTCAACTGCAGGTATTCTTCTACAAAAGTGTAAGTTATAAATAACATTTAATTATTTTTATAAATGAGTTAAAAAATATTTTTCATATATCCATATATTTAGCACTTAAGTCTACCACGTCAAAGATTTATATACTAATATAAATCAAAGATTTATATGCTAACCTATAAACATTTCGTAAGAAATTAAATAAATGTGATGAGGGTAACTGTAAATGTGATTTATATGGTCGAAAACTTTACAGAAATTCTAATATCAATGCTATTAAAAATTTCACTCGCTGCCAAACTGGTTTATAGAAGAAATAAGAACTTAAAGAGGTGACACTAGAAAGCAGCCTTAACATTTTTATAATTGAGAGGCAGCGTGAATGTTCCACGTGAAGTGCTTGCTCCGAGCTCTTCCAGGGAGTGAAGGACCAGATACACAGAGGGCTTGATGGGCCACTTAAACATGTAAAAGTAAGGGGCAAACCTTAGTGAAACTAAGAACATACTTATCACACATTTCCACAGAAGAACCTCTAACATATGTGAAATCTTACATTTGTTTAAAATTCCTACATGTGAATTTTGTTTTCTGCTTCACACATAGTCCATCCACAATGATAACAACTTTTCACTAAATTTTCCAATAAATTTGAGTACCCAAGGCATTCCTCATTTAGTCTTTAGGCTCACACATTATCTGGCACACTGCTGCACATGCCCAGAGTGTGTGCACCCAGTTTAAGGAGTACGGGTACAGTAAAAATGATACATTTGCTTTAAATACTATTTTTTAAAACCCTCCCTTTACTTGTAGTTTACAGTTTTATTTAAATTCATTACAAACAGCTTCCTGCCGGTACTAGTTCAATGTGCTGATGAGACAGTAACAAAAAGCTGGGCATCAGTATCATGAGAGCCACTTGGACTCTAACTGTCAGATTCTCAAACTTTATAAAAGGCCTTTCAATATCCACCTGCACAGGAAGCACTCTTGGAATTCTGTTCCCTCTACCTGAGCAAACGCAAAATAAAAAAACAGGCTGACTATTCTGAATAACATGGAGTAACTCCCAGGAAGGCAGTCTCCAAGTTTTCTACTAAAAGCAACCTTACTGAATCAAATGATGAATGAACCAAGAGGTAATACAAGATAAAAACGTAAGCAGATTAAAAAACTTAAAAGCTTTAATTCACAATAGACCTGCAGTCTTTTATTGAGGAAAGCTGGGGATATTCTGGTATAAAATCCTAACCTTAGAAACTAAAACAGTCCCCTAAACTTAGCTCCGTGCCACCGTGTAAGAATTATCACTGCTAAAGGACATGGACCCATCCTTAGAAAACGGAGGTACATTTTTCTTTAGATGACAGGATCTTCAAGTTTATTATTATAATCTCCTTCACTAAAAGCTGAGAATATAAACCTAGAATTAACAGACATAAACATATACCAAAATTCACTCCCCAGAGAATATAGCATGTCACTAAACTTGAAGAAACTGCGATGGAAAATGGGTAAATTGAGATAGGTCCATTAAACAGATTATAAATAGCTCAACTAGCAGAGTAAAACTGCTTATCCATTTTGTACCCAGAGAACCTTTTCCCTATACATGTTAAAGATTTTTAATTTTTTTAACTGTTTATAGGTGAAACCTCTGGTATAGACTGTTTAATTTTAACTATAAACATACTATGCCGAGATAAAGGAATAAATTGGTTTAACTCTTACCTTCTGAATATATGTGCCAGATAATAAGAATGCTGTCAGTATCAACAGAAATAATGTGATCTCCAAAGGGTTGCAAAAGATGGATTTCTGCCTTATGACCCTTAAAGGTATGTACTACCTACAATGTCAAAGTTCAAAAGTATTACTCATTCATCATGCAATATCATTCATACTAACAAAGAAATGCTAATCTTGAAGGTGCTCACGTTAAGAAATGTGGTACAACTTTTGATTATCCAATTTTAGATTAACATATAGCAAAGAATCAAACATTTTCACCTGCTCCTCCAGCCATTTCAATAAGGAAGCACAGAAGTGAGACCTCAGAGGCTCGGCCTCTCACCTGAGAGGCACAGGGAGGAGGTACACACACACATCTGGGCCCCTCACCCAACCAGCATAACTCCATCCCAGAAAACTGGTATGTGCTAGAAGGCTGACCTTTACACAGTCCATCAAAAGCTGGCTTCCAGATGAGATGAGGAAGGGAGAGAGATACTTCTAACAATAGCTTTCTGTTTTAGGGAAGAAGGACTGTGTTCCTCAATAATTGCAGCCCTTTCTCCACGGTTTTGGTTCTTACCAGGCTCCAGTAATGTTATTTCTTCTCCTTCTCCATTTGGCCCTAGTGGTGGTAACAGTGGTAACAGGTTCCTACAGTTGACAGTCTTTGATGCCTTCCCATACCTAATATATGCACCTCTCCCAGGGAAAACTACAAACTACAATGGTTTGCAAAAAACAGACATTTTTCCTAACTCCCTAAAAACACAAACATCTTCCATTAAAGAATTCAATAGGTAAGTTGCCATCCTTCCATAGGTAGTGATGTTGGAGGACTTTGGGAACAAACATCAGTCTATTTGCCCTTGACAAACACAAGGATTCCATCATCTGGCTACCTAGGCATCCCTTTCATGCTGGACCGCTACAGCCAGGACATCTCTCAAGTTAGCTGTCCCAGGACAAACTTAGAAACCAACTGGTAGATTAAGACCAAAAAAAAAAAAAAAAAAAATCTTCCTTAGCAGTGGAGAAAACAAGAGAATCTAGCTTTCTCTACAAAGGGAACAACAATTTGGTTCTTAGAAAAAGAGTCACAAGCTAAGTTGTCCATAATAAAAAAGCCAATTCCTATGAAGCAGTAGTGCAAATGTGAATGAAGGCCCAGAATGTGCCAGATGAGGAATGGCAACATTAAAGATCCCTCCCTTACCAGGCAAATCAACTACTCATACAAAAGACAAGCAAATTAAAATATTTCAGTGATACAAACCTCTTTATTACGGGCAAATGCAGAGAAAACATTCCCATAAGCAGCAAATACCAGCCTCTCATCAGCTGCCATACAACAGATATCCTGTGGAAGAGAGTTACCTAGGAAAAAAGAAATATAAAGAATTGTTAAGATCTTGAAACAGACAGAAACCTCAAGTATACATATAACATTTTTCATGGTTATAATTTAAGAATATGTATATGAAGTCTGTGCAGAAATAGTCCAACCACTGTTAATATAACAAGAACGGTTTGTGCGACATTGATGTAACTTGGCAGCCAAGGAGTGGACTAGAATGTGCATATGTGAACAATGAGGACTTCACTGTACTAGTCAGTGGGGGTGGTAGACACCATTGCATGGGTATGTGTACTGTGTGGGCATTGCATTCAAAATGACTGAGCAAGTAGAGCAACGAATCTCCATCAAATTTTGCATTAAGCCCTGGCTGATATGGCTCGGTGGATTGAGCACAGGCCTGTGACCCAAAGGGTCACCGGTTGAATTACCAGCTGGGGCACATGTCTGGGTTACAGGCTAGGTCCCTGATGGGGGGCATGTGAAAAGCAATCACACATTGGTGTTTCTCTCCTTCTCTTCCCTCTCTCTAGAAATAAATAGATAAAATCTTTAAAAACCAAAATTTTGCATTAAGCTTGAATATTCCTCTGCAGAAACTATTCAGATGATTCAGAAGGTTTCAGCTATGGGCAACTGGTGATTGGCAGCTTCATAATAACAATGTGCTTGCTCATGCATCACGTCTCTGCAGAGTTTTTTGGTGAGACATCAAATCACCCAGGTGACTCAGACCCCTTCCAATCCAGATTTCACACCCTGTGACTCCTGGCTTTTCCCCAAACTAAAATCACCTTTGAAAGGGAAAAGATTTCAGACCATCCATGAGATTCAGACAAATACGACAGAGCAGCTGATGGTGACTGGGAGAATTGTGTGAGGTCCCAAGGTGCCCACTTTGAAGGGGACTGAGGCGTCACTGTCCTATGCACAATGTTTCTTGTATCTTCAATAAATGTCTCTATTTTTCATATTTAATGGCTGGATACCTTCTGGACAGTCCTCATATGTAAATAAAAGCTGAGAATCGGAGTATAAAATTTTGACCTTAATGTTATTTTAGACATCTAATAATAACTATGAGACTGAAACTACGAGATCACCCTAACCCTTTCTAAGAGAATTAATGTCTCATATTTACAGATGTAAGAACATAATTTGAAAGAAGTAAAAAGAAGCTTTTGAGGTTATTTGGGAAAAAATCCTCACTTAATACATAAAATGATGGTCATCCAGCCTGCATGTGAATGCTTTCAGAAACACCAAGTTCACTAATAACTCCAGGAACATTTTAAAAGTAAATAAAAACTTAGAACCCTGTCTAACTCTATACTATAAAAGTACTCCATATGACATGCTACATTCTGACCCTTAAAATGGAAAACATGGTTTCCACTCAGTCTTCTCTGAGGTAAATACACCTATCACCTCCTACCATTTCTCATATGATTTCTTGAGTCCTCTCACTATCATGGTCACACTGTCCTTTTTTTTTGGTTTGTTTGTTTCCTGTTTTGGGGCCAAGAGGCTTAAGTATTTCTCATGCTGCACATTACACTTTGGGATTTCATTTCCAAAATACTGTTTTTATAGGTTTATTATTCACTTCGGTGTTCAACTCAGGTTACACTGCCCTTCTTCTGCCTTCTATAATCTTTTAAAAAGTATGTTTATCAGATATACCCACTAGATTCCTTACAGTTATCCTGTTTCTCTCACCAAGATCATATTTAATGGTAAAACTAGAATCTCTCAGGTGTGACAAGCCCATTATTGTATTAAACAGTTTTCAAAGAAATAAATATTCCTTCCATTGGAAGAAGATCGAAATGCAGGAAAAGGGAAAAACTCTCCCTTACAGTAAAAATAGCAATAAAATCAGAAAATCAGTATTTGGTAATCATAACGCTAATTACTGATTCAGGCAAGAATCATCACCGAGTGATAAAAGCAGTAGATGACACCTTGAAGAGTACTGGGATATTTACCGTAAGATACATCTTAATTACAAAGGGCAAAACTTTAAAATGGAGCCTCTGGAAAAATATCGCCTTGACCAAATAATCAAAGTTATCACTGCTAGGAAAATGGCTAACCAACAGTCTGTGTCTCCTGATATGATTTACTGAGAATTCAGCATCATTCCTTTGTTATTCTTGCCATCCAGCATAACTTGAATATAATCATGAGGAAATATTTTGAAAAATCAAACTGAAGGACATTCTAGAAAAGAATAGCCTATACAGTCTTCAAAAATGTCAATGTTGTGAAACACAACAGAAGTCTGACAAACTATTCCACATTAAAGAAGACCAAAGAGACAGGACAAGTGAAAGTAACACATGATCCTGACTTTTTTTTCTTTTTTGCCATGTAAGTTTATCTGAAATACACATTGGATACCTTGTATGTTCTGTAAGTCTTAAATTTATACCAAAATTTTAAAAAGATACACAACATATAGAAATTCAGAATAAAGTCTATACTTACTCACTGCAACCAGGCTAAGTTTCTGAACCTGTTTAAAAAAAGAAAAATAAATAAATAAATTTTCATTAACAAAAACAATTATAATAATCTAACACTTGAAGATCAAAATATAACCTCATACATAAACTTCTTATATTGTCCTTCCTAGAAGACATTTATTGATCCTAACTTTTATTGTTGTAGCAACTACTCAACTGCTGATGTACCAGGAGAGCAGCCATATATAATACATAAGCAAATGTGATTTTTGTTTTTCAGGGTTCTTTGCAAGGGTACTTGAGAAGTTGTAGCAAACCAGTTGCTACAGTTGCTGCAGTTCATACTTCAGCTTCATGATGTTTCCATTGGCCAAAATGTGCTAAGTCGTCTCCCAATAGAAACATTCAGCAAATAACAGCAAGGCGGGTCAACCAGAAACGGACACCTGACTTCCATGACAAATATGGTAACGCTGTATTAGCCAGTGGAGCCACTTTCTGTGTTCCTGCAGGGCACATACAGCAACACAGACTGGAGTGGAATGGAACCTGTCCCCTGTTAGCAGAGTCACCACAAAGGAATGGAGATGTTGGTAATCATCCCAGATGGTATAAAAATTAATTGTCTCAAAACCACCTCATAATTGACACCAAGTGAAAGCATTGTGTACCCTTTAAAACATGGCAAGACTGAAGAAATAATGTACATTTGAAACCTTAAAAAAAAATAATAATATACAAACAAATGTGTGTGGCTGTATTCCAATGGGCTTAATTTATAATTACAGAAATTTGATTTTCACATTATTTTCTTCTGCCATGAAAATGTTATTCTTTTGATTTTTTTACTCCCAACCATTTAAAATGGTCTAAACTGCTAATCTCAGAAGCACAGAGCTCAGAGGGGTATAAGTGGGAATTCAAGCCCCAGAGACACAAAAAGGGGCCTTAGAGATTAATTAAATAGCCTACATTTCTTAAATAGCCTGCTCACATGTCTCCATACCATGCCAAAATGTGACACTGCATCCTACTACTGTGCAAATTTTACTTGGAGGTTGTTATTTTACGTTAGAATAAGCAAAACATACATGGAAAAAAATTAAAGTATCATACAAAAACAAGCAGTGAGCAGGATTGGCTTGTACGCTGTAGTTTGATCACCCCAATCTACAGTTAACTGATCTAGCTGTGTAACCTTGAAAAAGTTAGTCTCTCCGTGCCTCAAAGTCCTCATCTATAAAGTAAGGATGAATATAGATACCCACTTTATGTGATTATTATGAGGATTCAATAAATAAACTTTGTATGAAACAGAATGGAGTTAGTCATACAGTAACTGCTCAACAAATGTTAGCTACTACCAGCTCCACCTCCACCTTGGGCATGGCCCTCACTTTCCTATTCCACTTCCTACCTCAACAGGCTACCAACAGTAAGTTTCTTCTCACTAATAACCCATTTGATTTTCACAATATTTCAAGGAATGTAACTTGATAGCATGGTTTCCAGAACAGGTGTTTTATTAACACTTACTATTATCTTCCTCATTAAGAAAAGGTTCCTCCTTTCACCGAACATACATTCATTTGGAGAAGACAAAAGAAACAAGTAAACAAAAACAAAGACTACTTCAACGACTGAGAAGTACATCACTAACAAGCTGGAAGGCCTTGGGCAAATTTTTTCTGAGATTTAGTTTCCCAGTTTACGTAAGGGTGCTACAAAATGCTTTGTACCATGCGAAGAAATTGCTGTAAGGCTGAGATTAGCACTGTGCGGGACTCAAACATTGGTAGAAAACAGATGCTCAGGGGAAATTTAGGGAAATTAGTTTGCTATCAGATATGGTCAGTTCCCTAAATCACTAATCTCATCTTCTCCAGTCTCAATATACGTTGGTGGGAATTTCTAACCCGGCTTGTGTGACCAACTGCACAATAAAATGCCTTGCAATACCTTCTCATACTGTGCGGGGCCTAGGAACTTGTTTCAGTCGTATTTACTTCGCAAGGGAACTTCACCGAATATTGACTTAACAAATAGATTGCTATACAACTTAAATGTTCTCTAGCACTTTCCCCTTAACCAGACAGCTTCCGAAAGTCGCCCCAAGAGGACTCCGAGGTCTAAATCAGCACGTGGTGGTGCTGAGACGGTGAAATGGGGTTCAGAGAAGGGCAAAAAGAATAGCCCCAAGTAGGCTGTGTGTAGGCGGGGGGGAGCGGGACCGCTCCAGGGTAGAACTGGGGGCTCGGATGGGTGGTTCCCGGGAAGCGGGTCAAGGGAGAAGTCACTTACGTCATACGTGTGGAAGCTCTTGCCCACGCAGGTTGTCACGTAGAATCGGCGCTTCAGCGCACTGAACCGCACCACGTGTGGAATGTCATTGCTGAAAAGCCCCAAGGCCCGGAAACCCGCGAACAGCGCGCTAGCAGTGCGGCCTCCCGCATCATCTTCCATAGCAGCGGCAGGACTCGGCCTGAGTTCCGACAGAAACCACGCACCTGGTTTTCAGAGCGTCTCTCGGGGAAAATCTTTGCTGGGGCTGCAGACTCAAAAGCGCTTCCGGTACCTCCTGCCAATAGCGTCAGCGAAGACTGTCCTCAGTGCAACTGAAAAAGAGCTCCCTCTGGAGCTCACAAGGGGGGCGCGACTTAGGTTCCGTGAGGCAAAGTTTCCAACAATTCAACGGTGCTCTCGAGCTCTGGTGGGGCTGATGAGTCACTTTTCAAAAGAACCTCGAGGCAGGAGACGGACTAGTGGAGCGTTCAGTCCAGGAGGGTGAATGAGAGACCAAAGTCTTAACCCAAAAGTAATCAGGTTAAACATGTGGCTACAATAACGTGTAAAACTACGAGACTACCCAGAAAATTTGAAGGCTGACTGGATATTTAATGCTATTAAGAATAGCATTTGTATGCTAGTATGTTTTTAAAGATCTGTATCGTTTGGTGATACATACCGACATATTTATGGATAAAATTATATATCTGTATTGGCTTCCAAATAATGAGGGGTGAAGTACAGAGTTTGGATGGAACAGATTGATACTTTTTGAACCTAAGGAATGAGTATGTGAGAGTTCATAGTACTATCTTGATGCTTCCAATGAAATCGAACTTTTGTATAATAAAAAGATTTTGTTTGTTTTTTACTGAGTTTGTTTACAGTGAAAAGACTGGAATATTAATAGGTTGTCCTGGCTGGTGTGGCTCAGTGGATTGAGTACCGGCCTGCAAACCAAAGGGTCGCTGTTTCAATTCCAAATCTGGGCACGTGTCTGGGTTGTGGGCCAGGTCCCCAATTGGGGGCTTCAGAGAGGCAACCACACGTTGATATTTCTCCCCCTCTCTTTCTCCCTTTCCCCTCTCTCTAAAAATAATTAAATAAAATGTTTTAAAAAAGGAATATTAATGGATTATTATTGTACCTCTCAAGTACAGAAAACGTGTGCAGATACTTTTAATTACTAGATAAACATTTTTTAAGAATTTCCTAAGTTGTATGTAATGTATATATTGTTTTAATAATCAGAACCAAAGACTTCTGTATCTATTGGCAGTTTTCCAATCTTCTATTGGGAGAAAATTAGAAAGTTTCTCAACCAGGACTGTACAGTTCAAAAAAGCCATCGACACTTATTATTTTAATAAAATTCTCAAAATAAGGCTGAGAGGTGTTTAGGGCAAAAATCACATTGCTATTTAACAAATGAGGGGATTGGTTCATTGGGGTTAAATGATATGTCCAAAGTTCCAAGACTAGTGCCCCAAATCAGATCAGCACAAGGTTTAGAGAAGGAAGAGAGATCACTGAAGGCAGCTGGACGATAGGAGAAATATGCGTTCAGCAATCACATTTTCAACACCTAACCTTGGACCAAGTGATGGCAGTGGATTTACATTAGATGAAGAACATGAGGTTCCTGGAGAAAACTTGTGGCTTAATTAAAGGCAGTGTAGCAATGTGAATGTAGGCTTGTCTGACAATAAGATTTATGTTTTTGATCCTCATCTGGACTGTGAGACAAAAGTTTAAAAGTTATAACTGTCATGGAAAATCCTTTAAAGGGAAGATGTTATGGGCTGATTGTGAATTTTCCAGCTTGAACAGTTGACTAGGGTTAATTTCGCCCTACCAGTTGCCTCCCTGAGTTATTTACTATGCAGCTGCCAGCAAATTGTGTGAATGTGTAGTGAAAGAAAAGGAACAAGCTGTTATTTTTTTTTTATTTAGAGATGTTCCCCAAAGATGTCAGTACCAAGTTAGATTTTTAAAAAGTTGATGTAGTTTATTAATAAATGATCATCTTCAATTTGATTCAGTACATTGGGGCATCATAATATATTCAGGTGAATATAGTTAAGTCATGTTGTCATTTCTAACTTAAAAAAGGTTAAATGTGACTGTTTCTAAGTAGTTTATATAACAAAGATAATTTCCTTTTGTTACTGACTTCATGTATTGTAATCACTAGCCTCCAAAATGGCCCTCAATGATTCTTGTCTTCTGATATTCACATCCTTGTGCAGCCCCCTCTCATATTGAATTTGATTGACATGTATAAGCAGGCTACATCATAAAAAACACTGAACATTTTGACTTGCTCCTTCTTGAGTCATTTGCCCCTGAGGAAGTCAACTGCCATGTTGGGAAGACACTCAAGCAGTCCTCTGGAGTGTTTCACATGGCAAGGAACTGAAGGCCTTCTGCCCACCATCAGCACTACCTTGTAGTTATGTGAGGAAGGCACCTCAAAAGCAGATCAGGCCTTCACATGACTATGTCAACTGTGCTGACATATTGGCTGCAAGCTCATGAAAGTTTCTGAGCCAGAACCACCCTATTAAGCCACTTCTGAATTTTTGTCTTAACTGTGTAACATGATAAATGTTTATTGCTGTTTTAGACCACCAATTTTGGGTAGTTTGTTATGCCTTAATACATAACCAATGTATTTATGATTGTCTTATCAAATTTAGAAATGCTTACATGTCATTACATTGTGTTGACAGAAGTATGTTAGAAACCCAAGGATGTTTCAAGATCTTTCTTGTCCACCCCTTTAATTCATAAATGTGTGAACCACTATGAATTACAGCTGCACAATTTGTCTGTGGAAGAGGAGGTACTCCATGTCAGTTCTCCTTATTCTCAATCCCAGACTCTTTCCACCTTGGGGAATAGTTCATTCTAGGTGTCCCATTTTCCCTGGTTCAGTAGTGCCACCAAAACACATATTGTACCAAGATATTGTTAACTGAGGTATAAAGAAGAGGTTTCCTGAATGAGTTAGATTACCTATTCACAGATAAGCATGTATATATCACTAAAATGTTGTCATGTAAATTCTGACCTGGAGTTTGGAGACCAATGGAAATTCTTGTTTTAGCCAGCCTCCTTGAGAAATGTCACTTAAATTTTGCACAGAGAAACCTCTTTGCTTTACCAGCACACCATTTATTTCAACTCTTTTTGTGTACCATAAATCCCTTTTCATGTATCAAACACTACTCTCTGCTTTCAAAGTAATAAGGGATTTCAATTAATCTGCCTCACAGTTTTGCCTTTGGCCAGATATAAATTGGCTATTTCTCTAGTCACCTACTTTGATAATACTGCACTAACCACATAGTCAGTCCTGACAATTATCAATGTTACTGCCTTTATTAAAGTTTAACATGGAAGTGGATAGTGGATGCTTCTCTCAAAGCTCAGAACAAACTTTGCCTGATTAAATAACATCAAGCAAAACAGTTCTCCAGTAGTACCTATACTATCACTTAGCCTGAAAAAAGAGTCAGCTCCTTGGAAAGAGTATGCTTAGGTTTGCTATCACTACAAGCATCCATGTAATAGCATCCTCTCCTATAGTCTGGCTGGAGAAATTCTATTGGTTTTAAAGATCCTTTTACTTCCTTTTTCAATTACACTGGAACTTAAAGCTGCAGTGCTGCATTGTAAGGAGCTGGGATAATAGGACAAGTGGGCTAACAGCATCGTATGATGATATTATAGAAATATCACTCAATGTATTTCTGTTCTCTCAAGGGCTTTTCTGACTTGAATGCCAGAAACTTAGGCTTTCCAGTGATCTATAAAATGTAGCTCCCAAAGGACACTGCCTTTCATGTAACAGCTGTTCCTAAGTAAGCTCTACAGTCTTTCCCCTGAGTAGAATATCTGGTATTGAACTAGACCCTATGGTTCACCGAGTGAGGTTACTACCTTTCTTTTATCGTCATTTAAAAAAAAATCCTGTGCTACTTTGATGGAAACAGAGCCTTTTTTCTCCATTGATAACAAAACCTCTCTGACACCAAGGAAGTAAGAGTAGAAAAAAAAATAAAAGGAAAGAATGAATGAAAAAAAATTAACCTGCAAATTACCTTGCATTAGATTTTTATAATAGAATTGTCTTGAAGGAAGGTTTTGGCATGTTTTATTATGAACATAACTTGAATGCATTTTGGGTACATAATAAGCATGAAATAATGATATTATGATTAGACGTGTCCACCAACCTGGAGAATTGTTAGAAATAGAGTTGTGAGGGTGTAACTTCCCATGTATATCTCATTGGTACAGAGCCAGTGCCCATGGTGCAAAAATGGTCACCCCAAAAGTGGTACCCTGTCCACAAAAGACCTCTCCAGAAGTAGAAATTTAGAAGGACTGATAGGTTTTTGTAGTTCTTTATCTGCTACATACCTCAAAATACAATAACTTTAAACTAACTTTAAAGGACAGTTTAAAATTCTCAACAATACAAATACGTGGTTAGATGTCGGACTAAATTATTATCACTGGTGGTGTTCAGTACGCAGAATAATCACTCAGACCCTACAAACCAATAATTTGATTAAGAAAGAAAGAGGGGGAAAACAGGAATCTGCATTTAAACAAGCTTCCCAGGTGATTCTGATTCCAGAGGTCTGCAAGCCCCTTTGAGACCTATTGACCATTAAGGGAATGGCTGGCACAATAATGCTGTTGGATACTGGAAATAAATGAGATCATGGAATACGTGCTGTCGGTACCTGTTATCAGGTCTTCAAATTCTCTGGCACCAGTTGAGAAAGGCACCACTGAAATAACACAGTCTGCAAGATGGAAAACCTCAGTCACACACAGTTCTGAACTCATTACATTCCCTCTGAAGTCTTCTGGCAAGTTCCAGGAAAGGAACAACTGAATCTCATTTAAGAATTATTTACAGCTCTTTAAAATAAGAACAATGAGGCTATTATTCTACTCTTCTGGAGACTAGGGTTTATTTTCTAGAGAAATTAACCCTAAATAATCCAGATTTGGACAGTATACACACATGGATATTGCCCCCAAGGCTGGAGGATGATGTGAACATCACACACTGATCAGTAGTTCTCCTAATTCCTTCTCCACTGTACTCCTGGAAAGCCAACCTTCTGGCCTATATTTACCTCTGAATAGAAGATTTCAGGAAAACTGAACAGTCCTGAAGAAAACACCTACAGAAGCTGCCATTTGTACTAAATGTCTTGTACTAAAATATCTTTTGTCACCTGAATGATCTACATTTCATTCAAGAAGTATTTATTTTACATCTAATGAATACCAGACACTTATAGATGCTTCTGATACTGCTGAATTCAAAGCATATATTCAAGGCTGGCTTCAGACATACAAATAATTAAAACTGGCATACAAAAACTTGCCTTTGTGGAGTTCATCTTCTATAAAAGAGACAGACAATAAAAAAGGAGTAAACAATAACTTTGAAGGATGTTAGTAAGTGTTCTGGGTGGCAAAAAGCAGGCTAAGAAATAGAAAGTGTCAGAGTTGCAATTTTGAATAGTGGATTCCAGGGAAATTGTCACAGAGAAAGTGATCTCTGAGCAATAGATTGGGACCACAAAATACATTTTTTATATCCTACATACACCATATCATAAGTACATTCTCATATAACTAAATATTGATGATATTATTTAATACTTATATAACATGTACGTGTTAAATAGTGATAATGAAACAAACATTCATGTGCCCACCATTCCGTAAGGAAATTAAACATTGGTGGTAATTTAGAAGTTTCTCAAGTGAATGTCCAGCATTACATTATCATTGCTAACTTTTTGTGTTAATTATTCTTTTTAAAAAAATTTATTCATATATCATAATTTATTTAATCAAATCTTATTGTATGACATTTAGCTTCTTTCTAACTTTTTATTATTACAAATTGTATTCCCTAGATTGTAATTCTAGTTAAGTTATTGTTTGTCTGGGTAACACTCTTCATTTTTCTATGAATTGGATGCTTGCTCACTGTACAGGAAAATATTATCAAGAGAGCAATAAATGAATGAGTATGTGAGTATGTGAGTAAATGAGTAAAAGGTTATATTCTCAAACAAGCTATGTGTCATGGCCACCGACCGGCAGTGACTGCGGAACACTGTGGATGGCCTGTCAACACACGAGAAAAACATACACAGAGACAACCAGGTCCTGTGGGGAAGTAGGGACGGAATGGCCACTCCCTCTAGTGGGGAGCACCTGGCCACCCTCCCTAGGGGAGAGCACCCTAGGGGAGAGCACCCCGTTCTGTCTCCTGAGCTGGCTTTTATTGGGTTTGTTTGCATAAGAATTCAGGTAAAGCTCATTACTCATTGTCAGGAAGAAAGTATTGAACAATAGACAATAAGGAAGTCTGAGGGCTTATTTTGAGTCAGGGTCAAAGAGCTGTAAAAGACTTTGAGGAACAAACTTACTTCCTTCTTGGACCCTTCTCATTCAATTGAGAGCATTCTAAACAAAGCAGGTTTCACAGGATTTTACATATTCTTTCTTAGGCCTGATCACTCGGGGAACCCGCCCTTTCCAGCACAGGGTGGCACCACCCTGTCATTGTTTCAGGTTTAGGTGGAACAAGGGAACTAAGGCAGCCAAGAGATTAGGAGATTTTCTCACAGATGAAATGAGGACTCAGGCTTTGTCAAAGCCGAGGGGAGAGGGTCCATAGCCCCCTTTTTCCGTAGCACCCAAAGTCCTTTCTTGGGGGCCTCCCATGTTATCGTGCCTGTCTTAGGTCGTTCCCCCCTTGGGGAATCTTACCATCATTGGCTAACCGACCAAGCATTGGGGACCAGGCAGGTTGAAGTAAAAAGGAGCAAAAGTGGCGCTCCTGCCAGGGAGATAAGCTTTTGTCTCCTTGCTGGCTTATGGTCCAATGTCATCTTCTCAGCCTTAGCCTTGGCGGGGGTTACAGCTTCTGATACCAGGCAGGGCAGTTCCCAAGAATTATGTTTTTATTTAAAGAAAACATTGGTGAATTTACACAATGTCTGGTCCTTAAAAACAGAAGAAAACAAAAGTTACTCTTTCAAGTGTTCAAATTACCTGAAAAGTCTAATTTGAATGGAAGGAAAATATTTGATAGTCATTCCCCTCTTCATTATCACACGGATTGCAAATCATTGACTGTGAAAGATCCCCTTTTAAAATGGAAACTTGCTGTAGTGATAATGTTAGAAAGGTCAGCTCTATTCCAAAAAGGAGCTTGGGCAAAAAGTTTAATCTAGAAAGGTTGAGTTCTACTGAAGTTATCTTTCAAGATAAAGCTTGTATCAGAATTCTTCAAAAATAAGAAAAGAGTTTTCTTAAAAATAAGAAAAGAAAGTTTTCCTAAGAAAACTCTTTTATTTTTGCCCCTACCCATCCTGACTTACTCCCCTAATACTCTTTATTTTTGTATTGGTTAAAAATATTTGGGTTAAAAGCACACAGAAATAAGCAAACTAAAAACCAAAACCAAAAATGAGTCTCCCTAGTCTACAGGGAGAGAAAGAGTGGGAAGAATCTAAGGTCGCTTATAGAATTCAAGGAGAACCTAGAGAACCTTCAGGAAGGACAGGAACCAGGCCAGCTCCTGCTCATCTCTCCTTTTACTTACTTTTCTTGCCGCATCCTCTTGAATCTGCTCCTTCAAGATCAGCAAAGAGAGACAATGTGAATGAAACAGTGTATTTAGATTTTTCTTTTGATAGTACTCTCCTCACTGTTAAATGCCCTCTGTCTCATGCAGCTTGACCAACTCTGTATCTCTCTCAAGAACCTAGTCACTACAGGCTGTTCTGACTTACCTCCCTTCCGTAGGCTTCTCCCAACAGGAGACAGGCGTTACTTTCTATGTATCATGCTTCATCTACAACCATGCTCACGAGGATCTTCCAAGAACTGTTTTGGAGCATGTGAGAATAGTACATTTTTTTTGTTATTTAAGCCAGCTAAATGGAAGTTTTGTATTCCATGCAGAGATAGATTGTGTGTTCTGCTGAAATACTAGAATGCTCAATTAAATATGACTTAATAATTAAGGCATTTATTATCTCATGTTTCAAGAAACTTAGAGGTGATGTGGTTCCAGAGTTGGTTCACTAGCTCAAGAATATCATTACATCCCAGGCCAGTGGCTCAGTTGGTTGGAACATCGTCCCACACACCAAAACGTTGTGTGTTTGATCCTCTGTCAGGGCACAAACCTAGGTTGCAGATTCAGTCCCTGGTTCATGTATGGGAGGCAGTGGATTGATGTTTCTCACATCGATGCTTTCTCTCTCTCTCTCAAAAACAAAACAAAACAAACAAAAAAACCACAACCAACTCAATAAGCATATCTTCTGGTGAGGACTTAAAAAAATCAATAACATCGTAGACTAAGGTACTTACCATTGCCACTAAGTCAGTGGTATCTTCCCCTCAGCATTACAAGATAGATGCAGCCACTCCAAGCACAATGTGCAGAAACAAAATGTCTAGTTAAGAAGAATAAGGAAGGAAAACCTTTACAGAAGCCCCATAGCAGACTTACCTTGGGTCTTACTGAACAATAATGTGTTGTATAGTCATATTTTAGAGGCAAGGGAGGCTGGAAAAACAATTATTTGGCATTTTCAGTATCTCTAGAGAGAAGTGGTCCCTGCCATCAGCCAAAGCAGCATCCTTGAAGCATCCCTTGTATTTGGGTACATTTCAATCCAGAGAGACAAAAAATTATCCATCCTGCAGATGCCATTCATAATAGATAAACATGGAAGTCACACTTTTTATTTTATGTTTATTTTTTACAGGACAAGATATTAAGAAAAGAGTTCTTTGTTCTATATTTTTATACTATCTCCTCTCAGGAAGTTAAAACTCAGATAGTTCTGAACTAAAGACAAATGATAATACTTTAACAGTATTAACAATCCCACTAAATTCCCACTAAACTTTGTGTCTTGTTCTATTAAAAACTGGAATGCACATTTATTAACTTATTTTTAGAAATTATAATCACAGAATTAACAATTTCTAAAATCTTCAGTCTTTCTAAGAGCCCTCAAACCATAAACCACTTGTAAACCCAAATTTCCAGTAACAGACAAAAAGGAAATTGATAAAATTTGTGATTATTTACTTAATTGCATATATTTCACAGGAAAACCAGATTATTCTTGTGAAAATGTATAATGTGATGTTTTATCAAATTACATTCTTTGGGATAGTTTGTGATAAAGAATGATCTCTCCTTCTCTATAAGTGCAGGAATGAAACAACTTCATTTCTTTCTAAACCCCCTTTGATTATAATTTTATAAGCCCCCTTAAAATTGCATTTTAAGGCCAAACTCTAAGATTTTATTTGGTTAGTATTAGCATCACAAAGCTGCTCTATATAGCTCAATTTCACTTGCAGAATTGGGGAATGAGTTTAATGTGATTTTACTTTTCTTTTTCTAAAAAAAAGTTGACAAACACTACTTACAGAAAACTTAAAAATGTTTTTGCATTTGGCATTCTTTTGCACTCCAACCCTTAAGAACAGGATACTGTTTAATTTTGCAGATGAGATGTTGAGATCTGACTTACAATACCCACAAACATTCTAACCTACTAAAGCAAAAATGTTCATGATTCCAAATTTCAGTTATAATGTTAGTCTCCATTTACTGGCACCAATAATCAAGTTAAACTGTAGGCTGGAAATAGCTTCAGGGAAAATATTAAGCATTGTTAGCTCTATATTTTAATATAAATAAAAATGTATTTATTGAAACAAGAACCCTGCAATTTTGAAACTCTTCGTACAATAGCCACCTAAACTACCGAATAGTTTTTTTCTTTCTACCACTTTTGAAAGAAATATTGAATAGCAATATAATACCTAAAAGAGGGTATAGCTATAGTTTTAAAACATAATTATATTTATAATTAATCACTTAATTACATTAGAATTAGTAGTACAATAATTTCTCAATTCTAAGTTGTTTATTTTTCTCAATTTACCTTTTTCTGGAGTTTGCAATATGTTGTACAATTGATGTGCTTAATGTAGATTTACATTGTGTTTAAAATAATGGTATTTTATTTTCTTTTTACAATTTACTTGAAAGCTGTAAATGGATGATGCAATTGCAAGGAATTGAGGAAAGGCAGATGGCAAATGAAAATTACCTAATCAGGTTAGACATTTGTTATTATGAAGAGTCATAAGTACACACCTAACCTACTCTTTGACTTAATAAGCAGTTTCAATCAATGACTTGGTTCTCAGTCCAAAGGTATTTTAGGAGGCTTTATCAGCATAAGATAAAAGTAATGAGATACATTATTCTTCTGACAAAATAGGCAATGTCATGATCCTTTTCTTTGAAACATAGGAGTAGGAAAACGAAACATGAATAAATAAACATTCAAGAAGATACTAGCATTTCAAAAAGTTTCAGGAAATTGTAGCCAAAAGAAAAAAAAAACCCTACATAAGTTTCATGATCAAGATGAGAATAAGATCTTTTGGAGGAGGGATTTTAAAAATTCATAATTTCCATATCTTCTCCTATGATAAGCATTGAGGCTCATACTTGTCATTATTTTTCTTCTTTCCACATCTAATTAGGTATTTGGCTGGATCTCCTGAATGCTGAAAAGGATTTAATTGCTCCACCATCTGTGTTGTTAATTTTCCAAATAGGCCACCAAACTGCATGGCCAGGGAACATAGGTGGCTTCATAGAGCACTCTGTAAACAGTGACAGAGGGCAGTGGGGATGGTAAGAAAATTCCAATGGCAAATTTTCCCAGAACTATCCTCAATTATAAAAAGAAAGAAAGAAACATGTGTAGTATTTAATTTATTATGTAGTGTACTTACGATGATACTCTGAGTTATTCCAGGACATTTTAAAGACAATTATAAAAGATACGTACAATATAACATGGTAGTAAAAATTAAAAGTACAGGCAGAATAGAGAAAGGAAAAAAACACACAGGCTGTCGGGGGAAGTAAAATGGAGACAGGACTGAGAGTAAGCAAGTGTACAGCCTTCTTTATCATTCACAGAGACAGGAAACGTCAGTTAACACTGAATTTTAAATACAGCTTTGGTTCTTATGACTTATTTTATCTAAGTTGGCTATCTTTACAAAAAGTAAAGTTGAATAAGCAGTTAAATCTACCTGTATGATCTTGTCTGGAAATTAATTTTCTAGTCCTAAATAGAGTATCATGGGAAAAAGAGAAGAAAAAATCACCAATGTCCTAACAATATAATTCTGCATTTTGGAATGCTTGGCTGCTTCAAAACACTTGTCTAGAGGAAAGGTTAATATATTTTTCAGACACATGTTAAGACTATATTAAATATATTTAAATATTCAATGTCAACTTCATTATGTCAATTTCTGTTTCTTTCCTTCCATTTCCAGAAATGTGCTTCTGTGTAAAATCTAATTATTCTTATCTTATAAAATGTATACATTAAAGCTAGAAAATTACCATAGTTTCCTGTTTTACTTTACTACATAGACATCCTTGCTTTTGGTTAAAATTGTTTTCGAATTCTGAAAACAGGTGATGTAGTATTATGATAATGTAAATATCTTTCTACTTTGGTCTAGAATATATGATTGATGGTTGCAGTTTTCTGAGGTGGATTAGTATGTAGACATAGAAAATAATTAGAAGCAACCTAAAAGGAGTCCCAGATGCTTTAGTCCTATTTCATAGTGAAGAGAGGCACAAATAATCCGCTTTCATTTGCGGATACTGCCATTAATAGAAATGCAGAAAAATAGGTAATGTCATGATTCTTACAAACCATCTTCTGGATATAAGGCATATGTAGGAAATACCTTATATAGAGTAAAGATCCTCACAGTAGGATGAAGACTTCCCAGAGGGCAGATAATTAGGTAGAGGAATGATTTTCTGGGAAGCAACCTGCTAGACACTGAACAAAATAAATAAAATGATAGAGACAACACAGCTGACTGTGCCTGTGTAGCATGTCACACCAGTTTATCAATGTGGCCCAAGTGTGTGCCAGCAACATTCACACCGTGGTGATTCTTCATGAGGCAGCCGAGGAGAACTCCATGGACTGGCCTCACCTTGTCCCGAACTATGTGGGAGAACCTCAGAAACACAGGTGTAGTTTTGAGAAGATGGACATCTGAGTCAAATGAGAAAGGCCGTTTAGTATAATAGAAAGAACACTGAATAAAGTGTTGCCTTTTATCTACTATTTGATCCATATCTCTAACTTCTCTAGGCCTCGGTTTCCTCTTTAACTGGTGCTCATGGCTTGGCTCTCTACAGAAGGAGACAAGTATCCTTGGAGCAGCTGCTTTTCATCATTATGATAAAAATAAGCTGAATGGACTCTGCAATGCAGTGGGGAGGCCAGTATGTTGCATTGTCTTGGGTGAAAACTGCAAGAGCACATTTCAAACTGAACAAAGGGGAGCCCTCATAGACTGCCTGGTGATTAGAACTGATGACGTGGGGGACGCAACTGGTTACTTTGGCAACTTAGATGAGTTCAGATGCCTCCTGGAAAAAATACATGAGCAAAGTTAAATGTTACCAGGATCTGTTGATTGAAATAGTACTCTCTGAGTTTTTCTGTCAAAGTGGAGAGAAGGGCTCTGCAGAAGTCTCTAAGGCACCATAATGGGAAGGGGAGTCTAGGCAGATGATTAGAGCTAAAAACTGTGCTTTTAGAATGCTGGCCATGGATGATTCTACTCCGTGGGTAGCAGAGGCCCCATCTCTTAGGTGTCAGCTGTCCTAACAAGGTGTGGTTTGGGGAACACCCTCTGGCCCTATGAAAATGAACTGAAACAGTGGTGACCTTAGAACCCAGGAAACAAAGTTCAACATACAAAATAACCTGTTATCTTTATTGTTTTATTTCCAGGTGCTTTTTATGTATGAAAAATTTTTAGCATTTTAATAAGATTGGGATCAAGTGACTAATGTAATAAGAAAAAATGTACATGACCTTATTTGTACTTGACAGTGATGAGAAGTCTTATCAATATCTAGAAAACAGAGGCCTGAATAAACAATCACTTAGGTTTCTTCCAGTTCTTAAGTGTCATTATTTTATTATGAAGATGATAATAACTTGTCAATTAATTTGAACATCTGACCCATACATTCTTGAACATGAACATCTTGATTTATTTTGTAGTACTTGTCACAAGAATCTTGAACGCTTGGCGGATGTGGGCAATTAAGGAGAGATGCTAACAGAATGATAGCTTGTTATTTGGTTCTTGGCCCGTCTGTACTTATTTGAACTTTCATTTTTACCCCAGTGCATATTTCTGCAAATGTTTGGGACTTGCCTTGACAGTGACCAATATGCTAATTATTGTAAATCTTTATTCAAATTAAAAAAGAGAGAACAACTTCTGATTACATTATTGACTTATTTATGAGGTTTATATTAAGTTTTCTGATGGTGGAGATTGCTTTGAATTGTTGATGCATAACAAGCACCCGAAACAGTGCCTAGAACAAAAGAGGTGCTCAGTGAGTACTTAAGGAAAAAAACTCTACATTTAAATCTATAAAATGCTAAAAATGTGAAATGTTCTTTCTGTCTTGTCCCTTCCAGAGTAATGAGTTGTGTTTATTACTTTAGTATTGCCAGTATTTACACTCCCAACCTGAAAAAGATTTATATCCCTGCCCTTTCCCTTGGGCCTCGTAGCAAATGCTTTGTGGGTGGGGTAGGGAGCATTTGATTTGCTTTGGTCATTGCACATGAGCAAATGTGATGTACACTGTGTCCTTGAAGAGGCTTGAAGAGTCCTTAAATATTTCTGCCAACCCACTTGCTCTTTTCCTCTGTCGTGAGAGAAAGGTATATTCCCGACAAAAGCTACTTTTTCAGCCTGGAAGACAAAATATGTGGAGAAAAACTGGAATTGACTTGCAATGGCCATTTGTAATGAGAATTAACTGTTGTTGCAAGCCTTCAGGATTTGGTTGTTGTTTATTATCTTATTATTACCTTATGAAAGTATATATGATTTCTGGGGACATGTGAAAATTAGCATATGACAATGATTTTTTTCAAAGAAAGGGTAATTAAAAAAAAATAAAAGTAGTAAAGCTGCATTACAGAATTCACAAATGATAAATATTCTTGGTATAATTTTAAGGTCTTCAAATTATCCATGCCCTCAGCTGTGTGCCCAGGGATGACGCAACTAACGAGGTTCAGTGGATGTTTGATGCTTGAATAAAAACAAGTTTAATTGTTATGTTGCATTTTTGGAGGAAAGAGAAGTGTGTGGAGGATGGTTGTTGGAGAAGAAGCAGGTGTGGAATAGTGGCAGACCGCAACAACGTTCGTAATTTTGGATAATGATCATTTTTTTCCTTTCACATACCTACAGAATAAGGGGGAAGGGGAAGAAAACAGGTGGAAGTTATCCGGTAGCTAATCTGATCATTGCTGTGGCCAATTCAGTCTGACTCATGATGGTCTTTAAGGAACAGTTTATTCTTAGGAAACAAGCATTTAACTTTTAATTTCATTTTAATTCATTTGTTCATCAACTCAGCATATTTGCTGAGAACCCACTACGTGTTAGCTATTGCACCAGCACAAAGTATGAGCACTGCTCATCATATTTCACCAGGTCCTCCTCAGACTCCCTATCCATACGATCTGTTTGCCCAGCTTACTCTGCAAATTTTCATATCCAAGACATTGGCTTCAAACACAACCTTTATTCATTCTCAGTACCACTTGAAATCCCTTGATTTTCCTCTCCCCATAAGAATCATAGTTAGAACGGAGAGTACAAGGGGAAGGAGCAGGGTTACAAACACTGCATCGGTGAGCACATTCTAGAAAAGTAGCATCTTAGCTAGAATCTCCAAGATGATGACACTTTGACATGAGAGTTCACCGATCTTTTCTTCTGCGATGCCTAATCTCCTGTTGATGCTGTCCATTGTGTTTTTCATTTCACACATTGTAGTTTCCACCTGTACAAGTTGAACTTGAGTCTTCTTTATATCTTCCATGTCTCTAATTTAACTTTTTGAAAATATTGAAACATATAAAAATTTCTTTAATGTCCTTGCCTGTTCATTTTAACCTCTGTGTTATTCGTGGGTTAATTTTTTCCTTCTCACCATGGGTCATATTTCCCTACTTCCTCATGTCTGATAATCTTTTGTTGCATGCCAAATATTGTAACTGTTGCCTTGTTGAATATTTTTTATTCCTCTACATAGTCTTGATGTTTGTTATGGAATGTAGCTAAGTTACTTGGAAGCAGTTTGATCCTTTCAAATTTTGCTTTTAAGATTTGTTAGGTGGGATCACTGCTACTGTTAGGCTTGGCCTAATTATTCTCTATTATTGAGATAAAACTCTTTTGAGTACTCTTTCCAGGGCCTAATGAATAGAGGTTTTTCATGTCTGACTGATGGACACAGGCAATCTTCCTGACCTTGAGTGAGCACTGGGCATGCTTCTCTCCAATCTTTTAGATGGGATCCCCCCCCCAGTGTTGGGTCATTTTCTCACAGGCACGTGTTGATCAGTATTCTGCCAAAGACTCTAGGGATGCCTTCTACAGATCTCAGGGGTTTTTTAGGTGTACCCCTCTCTCCTGAGGTACTGTCCTCCAAACTCTACTGCTTTGTCTCACTGGACTCTTGGCCTATCTCCTGAACTCAGAAAAGGCTGCTGGTTCTGCCTGAGTCCCTTTCTTGTGGTATGGTCAGGAAACTCTCTCAAGCCAGTAAGTTGGGTAACTGGAAGGTTCACCTCATTTCTTTCCCTTCCTTCAGAATTACTGTTCTTCATTATGTGGTTTCCAATGTTATGAAAACCACTGTTCCATACATTTTGTGTGACTTTTTTTCCTTGGGGTACATATGTGTTGAGATAGGGGGAGGTCATTTCACATAGGAGGGTAAATCTAGACCCTCTTGCTCACCTTGGCCAGAAACAAAAGCCCTCAATCAAAAATTTTACGTACATAATTGCCAAGCTGTCACCAATTATGTGATTAAGCTTTTAGTCTTCTTTCCATTGCTACAAAGCAGTCCTACACAGAAAGCTAAAAACTAAAAAGAGATTTACCAGAGCCTGTAATTAGTTTTCTTGCTTTATAATGAGCTAGACATTTGAATAGATAAATTTAATATTTTTTTACCATTTGCCAGGAGGTTTATATTTATTATGTACTTTAATTATCATAAAAATCATTTAATGTCGACAGCATTGTCCTTATTTCAGAGGGGTAGAACCCAAGACTCAAGAAAGTTAATTAGCTATTATCCTTATGTTTAAACTATTATCTTTATGTTTTAGGTACAAATAAGTTTTACATAATAGTAATCAGTGGAACTTTATTAGCTGGTGTTCTGTAAACAATGGATATCAAAAAGCATAGCTGTGTTTAAAAAATACTATGCCAGCTAGGAGATACTCTGAAAGATACAGCTTAGAAAAGAACATTTGAGAAAAGGTAATACTTCTGAAAAGTATATAATTGAAAGGAAAAAGCACTAAAAATCCCAGATCAGCTTGACCTTATTTTCTTCTTTAATACTCATTGTTCTGTAAGATTTAGAAAGGAATACATTTGAGATATAAAAATACTCTATTTTTTGGATAAAACTAATCAGTAGATTTGAGTTATGATATTGTTTAGTAGGTTTTGACTTCGCTAAAGCATTTTTCAGTAAAGCAAATTTTCCCTGACACATTATATTTTGAAATGGATATCATGAGGAAATAAAGATTCAGTTGTACAAAGTAAAATGAACCTTTTTTCTTTTTTAAAAATTACATTTATTGGAGTGACATTCATTAATAAGTTATATAGGTTTCAAGTGCACATTTCTATGATTCATGATCAGTATATCATGAATCATTGTGCTCCCACCACCCAAAGTCAAATCATCTTTTGTCACTGTATACTTTACCCCTTTACCCTCTACTCTCCCCACCCCATTCCCTCTGGGAACCACCATACTGTTGTCTGTGTCTGAGTTTCACTTTTGTGTCCCACATATGAGTGAACTCATATGGTTCTTAGCTTTTTCTGAGCTTTTTCTATTGTGTAATATAATGTTCTCAAGGTAGATCCATGTTGCCACAAATGGCAATATTTCACCTTTTCTTATGCTCAGTAGTATTCATAATATATGTACCACATCTTCTTTTTCCAAAACTCTGTTGAAGGACACTTTGGTTTTTCCCATGTCTTACCACCGTGAATAATGCTGCAGTGAACAGAGGGGTGCATATATCTTTGTGAATAAATATTTTTTAATTTTTTGGGTAGATACCCAGAAGAGGGATTACTGGATCATAGGGTAATTCTATTCTTAATTTTTGGGGTGAACTGCCAGGCTGTTTTCCATTGTGGCTGTACCAGTCTACATTCCCCTGAGCAGCGAATGAGAGTTCCTTTTGCTCCACAACCACTCCAGCATTTGTTATTACTTGACTTGTTGGTAATAGCAATTCTAACAGGTGTGAGGTGGTATCCAATTGTAGTCTTTATTTGCATTTTCCTAATAGCTAGTGATATTGAGCATTGTTTTATATACTTGTTGGCCATTTGCATATCTTCTTGGGAGAAATGTCTGTTCAGGTCCTCATTTTCTAATTGGATTGTTTGTTTGGTGTTTAGTTGTATGAGTTCTTTATATATTTTGCATAATGACCCTTTGTTAGAGTTGTTGTTTGCAAATATCATCTCCCCTTTGGTTTATTGCCTTTTTGTTTTGTTGGTGGTTTATTTTGTTGTGCAGAAGATTTTTGTTTGGCATAATCCCATTTATTTACTTTTGCCTTTATTTCCCTTGCCTTGGGGTCAAATTCATAAAGTCTTCTCTAAGATCAAGATGCATTGAGTTTAGTACCTGTGTTTTCTTCTATATAATTTATTGTCTCAGATCTTATGTTTAAGCTTTTGATTCATTTTAAATTAATTTTTTCACATGGAAACAAACTGTAATCTAGTTTCATTCTTTTGCATGTGGGTTTCCAAGTTTCCCAGCACCATTTATTAAAAGGCTTTCACTTATCCATTGTTTGTTTTGGCTCCTTTGTCAAAAATTATTTGCCTATATAATGTGGGGTTATTTCTGGACTCTCAATTCTATTCCATCGGTCTGTGTGTCTGTTTTCTGCAAAAAACATGCTACTTTGATTATCATTGCTCTGTAGTATAATTTGAAGTCAGGTAGTGTGATGCTTCCTGCTTCATTCTTTTGTCTTAGGATTTCTTTGGCTGTTCAGGGTCTTTTGTGATTCCATAAAAGTCTGATGAGTTTTTGTTTTACTCCTTTAAAAATGACATCAGGATTTTGATGGGGATTACATTAAAACTGTGTATTGCTTTAGGCAATATGGACATTGTAACTATGTGATTCTCCCAATCCATGAATGGGAAATATCTTCCTGTTTTATTGTGCCCTCTTCAATCCCTTTTAAAAGTGCTTTATAGTTTTCAGTATATAGGTGTTTCACATCCTTTGTTAAATTTATTCCTAGGTATTTTATTCTTTTTGTTGTAGTTGCAAAAGGTTTTGTTTTTTTTTATTTCTATTTCTGAGGTTTAATTGTTAGTGTGTCAAAATGCAGTGGATTTTTGTACATTGATTTTGTATCCTGTAACTTTACTGTTTGTTTATTGTTTCTAATAATTGTTTTGGTGAAGTCTTTAAGGTTTTCTATATACAAAATCATGTGATCTGCAGAAAGACACTTTTACTTCGTCATTCCCAATTGGGATGCTTTTTATTTTATTCTCTTGATGGATTGCTCTGGCTCAAACTTCCAGAGTTATGTTGAATAAGAGTGGTGAGAGCGGGCATTCTTGTCTTGTTCCTGATTTTAGAGGAAAAGCTTTCAGGTTTTCACCATTGAGTATCCTATTGGCTGAAGATTTGTCATATATGACCTTTATTATGTTGAGGTATGTTCCTTGCATACCAATTTTATTGAGTGTTTAATCATAATAGATGTATCTTTTTTAAGTTTATTTTATTGATTATGCTGCTACAGTTGTCCTTTTTTCCTCCCCTTTATTCCACTTAGCCCTGCACCCTCCCTCCAGCATCACCCCACCCCCTTAGTTCATGTCTATGGGTCATACATCAAAGTTCTTTGGCTTCTCCATTTCCTGTACTATTCTTTATATTTTATTTTATTTTAATTGTTGTTCAAGTACAATTTTCTATTCCTGCACTATTCTTAACCGTCCCCTGTCTATTTCATACTTACCAATTATGTTTCTTATTCCCTGTAACTTTCCCCCCATTCTCCCCCACCCACTTCCTGCTGATAACCATCCATGTGATCTTCCTATCTGTGATTCTGTTCCTGTTTTAGTTGTTTGCTTAGTTTGTTTTTGTTTTTTTTTTAGGTTCAGTTGTTAATAGTTATGATGTTGTTGTCATTTTACTGTTCATAGTTTGGATCTTCTTTTTCTTAGATAATCCCTTTAATGTTTCATATAATAAGGGTTTAGTGATGATGAACAGGATGACTGACTGGACTTTATCAGGGAAGCACTTTATCTGCTCTTCCATTCTAAATGAAAGGTTTGCTGGATAGAGTAATCTTGGATGTAGGTCCTTGTTTTTTATGACTTTAATACTTCTTTCCAGCCCTTTCTTGCCTGTAAGATTTCTTTTGAGAAATCAGCTGATAGTCTTATGGGAACTCCTTTGTAGTTAACTCTCTTCTTTTCTCTTGCTGCTTTTAAGATTCTCTCCTTATCTTTAATCTTGGGCAATTTAATTATGATATGTCTTAGTGTGTTCCTCTATGGATCCAACTTGTTTGGGACTCTCTGAGCTTCCTGCACTTGCATGTCTATTTCCTTCACCAGATTGGGGAAGTTTTCTTTCATTATTTTTCAAATAAGTTTTCAATTTCTTTCTTTTCCTCTTCTCCCTCTGGTATCCCTATGATTTGCATGTTGGAATGTTTAAAGTTGTACGGAGGTTCATCAGCCTTTCCTCATTTTTTTTTTTTTAATTCCTGTTTCTTCCTTCTGTTCAGGTTGAATGCTTATTTCTTCCTTTTTCTCTGAATCATTGATTTAGCCCTGGTTTCCTTCTATTCACTGTTGGTTCCTTGTATATTTTCCTTTATTTCACTTTGTATAGACTTCATTTTTTCTATATTTTGCAACCATACTCAGTCATTTCTGTGAGCATCCTGGTTAGCTATGTTTTGAACTCTGCATCTGATACATTGGCTATCTCCTCATCACCTAGTCTTTTTCTGGAGTTTTCATGTGTTCCTTTATTTGGGCCATATTTATTTGTTTCAGCACACTAGTCTGGGTGAATATTTCTTCTTTAACTCCTTGGTTATTGGACTTCCATAATGCTCAATTTTTCTGGCAGTTTTGATTTTTTTTTCTTTTCAAATTGGTTGTTATCCTTCCTTTAGTTGTTCAAGGAAGTGAAGCATATCTACTTATGCTTCTATCCTGGCCAGAAGCTGGATGTTGTATATTATCAAATGCTTTTTCTGCATCTATTGATAAAAATCATATGATTCTTAGCTTTTGTTTTGTTAATGTGATGTATTTCATTGATCAGTTTGTGTATGTTGAACCATCTTTGTGCCCTGGTATCAACCCCACTTAATCATGATACATTATTTTTAGTGTTGTATTCAATTTACTGGTATTTTATTTAGGGTTTTTGTATCTGTATTCATCAGAAATATTGATCTGTAGTTGTGTGTGTGTGTGTGCTATCCTTGCCAGGTTTTGGTATCAAGTTTATGTTGGTCTCATAAAATGTGCTATGAAGTATTGCCTCTTCTTGAATTTTTTGGAAGAGTTTGAAAAAGATAAGCATCAAATCTCCTTTGAATGTATGGTAGGATTCACTAGCGAAGCCATCTGGTCTTGAACTTTTATTTTGGGGGAGGTTTTTTTTTGGGGGGGGGTTGATGGTTGTTTAAATTTCCTCACTGTTGACCAGTCTATTTAGATGTTTAAGTTCTTCATAATTCAATCTAGGAAGGTTATATATTTGTAGGAACTTATCCATTTCTTCTAGGTTATTGAATTTTGTGGCATATAGTCTTTCTTGGTATTCTAGTATGATCCTTTGTATAGCTGTGATGTCTGTGGTAACTTCTCTTTCATTTCTGATTTTAAAAATATGAGTCATTTCTCTTTTTTCCTTAGTGAATCTAGCCAGGGGTTTTCAACCCCTTTATTAAATCTTTATTAAAAGATTAATAAAAATCTTTTCAAAGGACCAGCTCTTTGTTGAATTAATTTTTTGTATAGTTGATTTTCTACTTCATTCAATTCTGCTCTAATTTTTATTATTACTTTTCCTCTGCTGAATTTGAGTTGATTTTGTTCTTCTATTTTCTAAAATGTTAATGTAAGGTTGCTTACTTGGAATTTTTCTCATTTCTTGAGATAGGCTTATAATGGTATAAACTTTCCTCTTATTATTGCTTTCACTGCATCCCAGAAGGTTTGATATGTCATGTTGTCATTCTCATTTGTTTTTATATATCTTTTGATCTCACCTTTAATTTCTTCTGTGACATAATTTTTTAGTAGTATGTTGTTTAATCTCCCCATATTTGTGGGTTTCTTTACTTCATTTTTGCTATTGATTTCTAATTTCAAAATATTGTGGTCAAAAATATGTTTTATTTGATTTCATTCTTCTTAAATTAATTGAGGCTAGTTTTGTGACCCAACATATGGTCAATTCTTGAGAATATTCCATGTGCAGTGGAGAATGTATAATTTGATGTTCCAGGATGAAAGGCTCTGTAAATGTCAATTATGTGTATTTGATCTAATGTATCATTTAAGGCCAATATTTCTTTAATGATTTTCTGTTTAGATGATTTATCCAGAACTGTTAATGAACTATTTAGGTCCTCAACTATGATTGTGATTTTTTCAGTTTGTCCTTCTAGTTCTGTTAGTAGATGCTTTATATATTTTGGTGCTCTGTATTTGGGTACATATACATTAAGAAGTGTTATGTTTTCTTGATGTAGTGTTCCCTTTATCATTACAAAATGTACATTTAGGGTGGAGCTAACCTCAAGGTCTTCCAAAAAGATCCAAGAAGAGCAAAGACTCTCAAATTCTTTTTGTAGGGCCAGCATTATCCTAATACCAAAACCAGAGAAAGGTACAACAAAGAAAGAAAACTACAGGCTAGTATTGCTGTTGAACACAGATGCTAAAATCTTCAACAAAATATCGACAATCTGTATCCAGCAATACATTAAAAAGATCATACACCATGATCAAGTGAGATTCATCCCAGGGATGCAAGGATGGTACCATATTTGCAAACCAATAAAAGTAATACATCACATAAATGAAATGAAAGACAAAAACCACAGTCATATCAATAGATACTGAAAAAACATTTGATAAAGTACAGCACCCATTTATGATAAAAATCCTCAGCAAAGTGGGAGCAAAGGGAGTTACCTCAACATTGTAAAGGCCACATATGAGAAACCTACAACCAACATCATACTAAGAGCATTACCCCTAAGATCAGGAGCAAGACAAGGATGTCTGCTTTCACCTCTTCCATTCAACATAGTATTGGAAGTTCTAGCCAAAATGATCAGACAAGGAAAAGAAATAAAAGGCATCCAGATTAGAAAAGAGGAAGTAAAACTGTTGTTGTTTGCAGATGACATGATCGTGTATGTAGACAACCTTATAGATGCCACCAAAAAAAATTACTTGACCTAATAAGTAAATTTGGCCAAACAGCAGGATACAAAGTCAATGTTTGCAAATTGAAGGCTTTTGTGTACACCAACAATGAAATATAAGAAACACAAATTAGGAAAACAATCCCATTTACTATAGCAACAACAAAAAAATAAAGTAACTAGGAATAAACATAACCAAGGAGATAAAAGACCTGTATTCAGAAAACTACAGAACACTGAAGAAAGAAATGAAAGGAGACACAAATAAATGGAAATATATACCATATTCATGGCTTAGAAGAATTAACATCATTAAAATACTCATACTACCCAAAGAAATTTATAGATTCAATGCAATCCCTCTAAAAATACCAATGATATATTTCACAGATATAGGAAACTATTTCAAAAATTTATGTGGAACTATAAATAATCCCAAATAGTCTCAGCAATTTTGAGAAAGAACAAAGTTGGAGGGATCACAATACCTGATATCAAATTATATTACAAGGCCACTCTAATCAACACAGTCTGGTCATGGCATAAGAACAGACACATGGATCAATGGACAGAATAGAGAGCCCAGAAATAAACCCATATCTCTATGGTCCATTAATGTTCAACAAAGGGCACAGTTGCATAAAATGGAGTAGAAATAGCCTGTTCAATAAATGTTGTTGCACCCTGGCTGGTGTGACTCAGTGGACTGAGTGCTGGCCTGTGAGTCATCAGTTCAATTCCCACTCAGGGCACACACATTGGTTGAGGGCCAGGTCCCCAGTCAGGAGTGTGCAAAAGGCAACCATGCATTGATGTTTCTGTCCCTTTCTCACTCCCTTGCCTTCTCTCTAAAAATAAACAAACAAAATCTTTAAAAAAATAAATGATTTTGGGAGATCTGGACAGGTACATTCAAAGAAGTGAAACTACACCACAAAATTACAACATACACCAAAATAAACTCAAGATGAATAAAAGGCTTAAATATAAGTCACAATACCATAAAAGTACTAGAGGAGAATATGGGCAGTAAAATTTCAGATATTATACACAGCAATATTTTCACCAATATGTCCCCTAGGGCAAGGAATATAAAGGAAAGAATAAATGAATGGGACTACATCAAATTAAAAGGCTTCTGCATGGTTAAAAAAAACATCAGCAAAATGAAAAGGGAACCAACCCAATTGGAAAACATATTTGCCAATGATACCCCGGACAAGGATTTGATCTCTAAAATATATAAAGAACTCACACAATTCCACACCAGGAACACAAACAATCCAATTAAAAAATGGGCAAAGGACCTGAACAAACACTAGTCCATGGAGGACCTACAGCCGGCTCATAGACATATGAAAGGATGCTCAATATAACATGCCATCAGAGAGATGCAAACTAAAGCTACAATGAGATACTACTTCACACCAGTCAGAATGGCCATTATAAGCAAATCAACAAACAACAAGTGCTGGAGAAAAGGGAACCTTAGTGCACTGTGGGAGGAACTCCTGCCCACAGAATCCTACTGTCTGCCACGGATGGTAAATAAGTGGTCCTGGACACAATCTTGATGTTCCAGCAGGAAAGGAGGTGACAATTGCCTCTAGTGGAGAATGCCCTGAGCCCTTCTCCCAAATGGCTTTTATTGGGAATGGTATGTGTAGGTGTATACAATCATAGCTTATCAATCAATTTCAAAAGGATATAGTCACACAAAAACAGGTATTATCTATAGATAACAACTGAAGGAACACAGAGATCTGTCATAGGTCAGGGTTTGCTAGTCATGCTGACACTGGAGGGTCTTTCAGATATATTTCATGAGATAAGGAGTTCGCTTCTTATGTCTTGAACCTAAACATCCAGTTTATATCACCAGAGCTATACAAAACAAAGCAGAGCAAGCTTCGAAGGATACAGTGTACATTTCAGGCCTGATTCTCACGGGAACCCTTGGTGTTAGAGTTGAGTCATGTCTGCCACCTGTGTTTTTACCTGATTTTCCAGGGAGACTTACTAGCCCCTTTCAGGGCTTGCTCTCGTGGGGCTACAGTCTTGGAAACCACACAGAGCGGTCCCCAACAGTGCCCTGTTATTGGGAATGCAGACTGGTCCAGCCACTGTGGAAAACAGTATGGAATTTCCTCAGAAAACTACAAATGGAACTGCCTTTTGATCCAGTGATTCTATTGTTAGGATTATACCCTAAAAATACTGAAACACTAATTAAAAAGAACCTGTGCATCCCAATGTTCTTAGCAGCATCATTTACTATAGCCAAGTGCTGGAAACAGCCTAAATGCCCATCAGTAAATGAGTGCATCAAAAAACTGTGGTACATTTACACAATGGAATATGCAGCAGGAAGAAGGAACACCTACCCTTTGCAACATGGAACTAGAGAGTATTATGCTAAGTGAAATAAGCCAGGTAGTGAAAAACAAATACCGTATGATCTCACTTGTAAGTGGAACCTAATCAACAAAACAAATGAGCAAAATAGAACCAGAGACATGGAAATAAAAAACAAAGTGTCAGTAACCAGGGGCCTGATATATGGGGGAAAGAATGGGAAGGAGCAAGTCAAAGAATGTGAATAAAGGGCCCATGGACATAGCCAGTGGCATGGGGACTGATTGTGGGAGTGGGGGTATAGGTAGGGCAGGGGAGAGCAATGAAAGAAAAACTGGGACAATGGTATTGAACAACAATAAACAAAAAGTAATTTTGTGTGTTGTGCCTTTAAGAGTGTGGCTGTTTCTCTAGCCATTTCTCCTTGGCAGGCAGAAACCCCACTGCTTTTCACAGATGTTATGTGGGCACCTTCTCTGGCATGGTGCTCTTGGCTGGGGAGCCCAGATTCGGGTTTAGACCCCACACTTCTCAAAGGAACCTCCCTTGCCTCCTTCCCCTCCCAGCCCTGCAGCTGAGAATCCTTATGGAACTTTAGCTGTTGCCTGTTGGAGTCCAGCCAGACCTCTCATGTCTCTGCAATTTTTACATGTCTCATTGTGGCAAAGTGGTTTCTTCCATAAGTCCTTGGTTATAAAGCTTTTCTCCAGCTCATGTTCAGTTGGCTATTCAGGATGATTTTTCTATAATTTAGTTGTAATTCTAGTTTGGTCCTGGGAGGAGTTTAGTGTAGCTTCCACCTAATCTGCCACCATCTTTTATCTCTTGTCATTATTTTTTGACAGTTTTGAAACACTATGCTTTGGGGAACACCGTTTTGGATTGGTGTAATAGGTGTTCTTTGTGCATCTTGGATTCGAGGATCTAGCTCTTTCCATAGGTTTGGGAAGTTCTCATCAACTATTTTTTGAATAGGGTCTGTTTCCTTCTCCATCTCTTCTTCTCCTATGCCTATTTTTCAAAATTATTGTTCAAGTACAGTTGTCTGCATTTTCTCCCCACCACTCCCCGCACCTCAGCCATCCCCATCTCCCTCACCTGATTCTATCCCCACCTTGGTTTTATCCATGTGTCCTTTATAAATGTTCCTGAAAACATTTCCCCTCTTTCCCCCCATTATCCCCTCCCACCTTCCCGCTGGTTACTGTCAGATTGTTCTTAATTTCAATGTCTCTGGTTCTATTTTGCTTTCTTGTTTGTTTTATTGATTAGGTTGCACTTAAAAGGGAGATCATATGGTATTTGTCTTTCACTGCCTGGCTTATTTCACTTAGCATAATGCTCTCCAGTTCCATCCATGCTGTTGCAAAGGGTAGGAGCTCCTACCTTCTTTCTGCTGCATAGTATTCCATTGTATAAATGTACTATAGTTTTCTGATCCATTCATTTACCAATGGACACTTAGGTTGCTTCCAGCACTTGGCTATTGTAAACTGTGCTGCTATGAACATTGAGGTGCATAGGTTCTTACAGATTGGTGTTTCAGGGTTCTTAAAGTATAATCCCAGCAGTGGTATGCCTATTTTTTAATGGCTCTTTCTGGCATGGAGTCAGATAGTTCTCATGGAGTTCTTTCACTTTTTTTATATTAAAATCTCTGTCCTCTCTGTATCATTTCTAGGTTTCTATCTTCAATGTCACTAATTCACTCCCTCATCTGATCAACTCTATTTCTTGTGCTCGCTAGTTTAATCTTGATCCCTTTCATTGAGTTCTTCATCTCCAGAGTTTATGTTTGCTTGTTTTTTAAGTTTCAGTCTCTTTGGTAAAGTACTCATTTTGTTTGTTGATTTGTTTTTTGAGTTTGTTAAACTGTCTATCAGTGTTTCCTTACATCTCATTGAATTTTTTCAGAACTGCAATCTTGAATTTTCTGTCATTTAAATCACATTTCCACATCTTTAAGTTTGTTTGCTGGGTTTATTTCATTTTTTTTTTTCTGAGCTACCTCATTATCTTGGTTATTCATGGTATTTGATGGATTCCTTTTCTGTCTAGGCATCTATGTATGAATGAGACTTCTCTATTATATTGATATGAAGTTTTTTTATTTTATGGGAGATGGCTCTGAATCACAAGAGTTTTTTAGCTCTCTTGCACCCCTCTGGCTTTTCAGATTTCCATGGCATGACAGAAAATGGCCTGTATTTCTAGAAAGGTAGGTGTTTCTTCTGTGACTTGGTTGCCACAAATCAAACCTGCAAGGAAATGTGGTGAGTGATGGGGCCCAAAATCCATGAAATCCAACATAGTCCCCTGCAGCCAAATGCTGCCATCAGTGTCAACATAATGTGTGGGGGTGTGGTGGGCTGGGGGAACCCAGCCACCTTCTTTGTTTTTTTTCCTTCCCAGCAATGGCGTCCTTGGACCTCAATGGAGTTTCCCCTGTGTCAGATGCTGAGACCAGTCACAGAGTGTGCTTTTTGCTCAGGGAAAAAAAACAAGTCCATAGAACCTGTTCTAGGATTTTCAGATAATGTATTCTGCAACATGATAAAAAGGGCAAAGGGAAGCAGCTGTAGGAGGTTAAAGGGCAACCAGGCTTCATGACTTTGTCTGTCTGTCTGGAATGCCAACCAACTGACAATTGTGGCTGCACCTCTATGTTGTGTGCCTGCCCAGGTCACTAGGCTTAGCTGCAACTCATACTGTTCACTCCTGTAAGAATGCCCACTGATTCTCTTTGCTCTTTCCAGCTGAAGGCACGGCAACCACAGCCTGATTCCTGCCCTTTCTGGGCTGAGCTCCATGGTGAGCTCCTGGCTACGGAGCTGCCTCTGTGGCTTCTGTGAGCTTTCTCCCTTATCACTTCCCCAGTCCCCTTCCACTTGCTCACCTTTAAATATTTCAATATGTGGGCCCCTCAACTATGCTTTTGAGTTGAGCAGGAAATGTTTTGTTGAAGTATAGTTGCCCAAATTGTTGAAACTTCAAGGGGGGAGATCAAGGGTATCTCTTATATCACCATTCCTTGGATGTCACTATTCCTTTTTTTTTCTTTTTAACATAGAACATGGACAAATGACTTCATCAGTTTATAAATTTCTCTATTTTGAAGGAAAAACCCACGTCTTACTCTTGTCCTGATCAACATTTTTTTAAATAAATTGACTTGAGCCATAAAAAGTCTATGAGGGAGAATCACAAATTCCAGAATCAATATTCAAAATCTCAAGATCTCAATATACTTGATGAAAAGAAGTTAACAAGAAATGCTTGATAAGAATAAATGTAAAGGCCTCTTTTAGGTTAAAATTATACAAATAATGTAGCAATGTAAAATCAGAAAACATAACAATACAATGACAGTTCTAAAACTAAACATGCTCCCCCTCACATGAAACTTGTTTTCTGCCACACACACACTAAAATGATGCATCTGTATACAACATACACATCTAAAACAAAGGTACTCAGAAATATTGAGACTAAAATAGTGTATATTAGTTGGCAAGAAACATCTAATGAACAAACTGAATTAACAAGGAAAATGGGGACAGACTCATAGATGGAGAGCACGACTACTGCTGGGGTGGGGGAAGTTAGAGGGTGGTGGGATTGAGCAGAAAGTAAAAAGGACTGATGGACATGGACAACAGTGTGGTGATTGCTGGGGAAAGGGAGTGTAAGAGGACTAATGGTAATGGAAAAAATACAATACATCAAATTAGATTAAATAAAAAAGAAAAATATAATTAAAAAAGAAACACCATATTTGGACATATAATAGCAAAGGGTTCAATTCTTAGTAAATAGCTCTCATATATTTTTAGGCATTAAATAAATATATTATCAACAGTCAGGAAAATAATGCATTATTTATAACACCAGCAGACTTTGTCAGCTCTCTCAACCTCTAACTGAAGGAGACAAATGTAAACTGATAGATTATGTAAATACCATAATTAACAAGATGGCCCCAGTAAGTACAAATTCAATTCTATACGCTTAAACTTGAGTTTGCAACTTTCTTTCCATTTATCATGAAACATTTATAAAACTGATCATATATTAGTCTACCAAGAAAACCCAATACAAAGAGTAGAAATATATAATTCATTTTAATATCATAAAAAGTTGTTACTAGGTTAATACAATGCACATTACTTTTACTTGACAGTAACTTAAATGATTTTTTATGTTAAAACATTTATGGAATACATAGAAGAATAAAATATATAAATTACATGAATTTTTGAAGATAAAGCCCAAAACTCAAACTGCATTCAGTGGGATGACTTCGAGTTGTCTTCTCTCTCCTCAATCCTTCAGTTCTCTTTGCTCACAGGAAAGTTAGACCAAAAACCTTGAGAAAAACTGTGAGGGTATTTCTTTTTAGAGTTTAGTGAAATCTAGTCAGTGAATCCTTACTAAGATGGCGTTGATAAGTTTAAAGTGTCTTCCCCTTCCCCACTTTTTACTCAGAAAATTAATGAATACTGACCAAAGGAGTTTCTCTTAAGATGTTACTAATACCCCTAGTCTTTAAATGAAGGTGTTTTTGGAAACAGGTGTGTCCTGCTTTCCAATAGGGCAGAAAAGAAAAAAAATGCCCTGCTTTTTCAGATACAGTTTGAGGTTCTCTGGGTAAGAAGTTTGTCTTATTTCCTTTTGTATTCCCAGTACTTGGCTTGACACACAGTAGGTGCTCTGTACATGCTTATTTGATACATACTGTGAGCTTCCTCCTACCTGTTGAAAGGCAAGATGGATTTAGGGATATTAAATTCTCCCTCTTGTATCAGTGCTCAGCATCATCCCTCAGGGCAGCAGACAGGAGAAAGTTTCCACTCAGAGGATAAATCATGACATTCTTGCCTACTTTATATTGGCCTCCATGTTATAGCCAGGTTGGGCCCTCCCACTGTTGGTCAGAGCATTCTGAGTCAAGGATGAGTAAGAGGGTGCCTGTGGTCTAGCTTGCATCAGGCATTTCATAGGAGAATGGATTTCACATCTCTTGTTTATCTTTGCCGACCTTGCCTCATCCAAACGTGGGGAAGTCCACCCAAGAAGAAGGAAAGGACTATAGGCATGATTTAAGAAAAGAATTTTTGGAAAGTATCTTGAAGCCACTTATCCCCATATATTCTCTCCACAGTAGGCACAGGGCAGGAGGGCAGTGGTCAGTGGGCTCCAAGGATCAAGGGAGGTAAAGAACCAAAGAAAAGTGAACTCCTTCAGAAAAATGTATAGGTGAAAATCACCTACTAACCACATTAAAAAGAATATTCATGAGACTTGAATTTGAGAATAATTTTATTAAGAAACATACTGTGTCAAAAACAAAGCAACATGTACATTTTTAAAAGTGCTTACAAAATAAATTAAAAATATAGTCTATAAGTTTTAAAATATATATTATTTTAGCTTTAACAAAGGCACTTCTTCAAGATCTGCTTGCATATACCACTCTTGTCTGTTATATAATTTTAAAAATTTGACTTAAAATACTTTACAATATTAATTTGAAATTCTTTCAAATTGCTCCTTGTATGTACAACTTTTTGTGTGTACCCTTTTGCTTTTATTTGCTTCGTTTGTAAATTTTTAGTTTGAGATCATAAGAAGTATCAATACATGGGAAAGAAATGCCTATCTTTTAAACAGAGGTTTGTATCCTACTGAGTTCAACATTTTTCCTTTTCTAAGGGAAAGAGTTCTCCTACTACATTTTAAAATTTTTCCCTTTAATAAGATCAACATAGTTGCAGCTGAGATTTACTGTCACAAAGCCAGTCACCTAGAAATCAATTCCACAGAATTGTCCCCGAACATTTGAGGGATAGTACCTCCCCCACATTATAAACCATTATTAAACAATAAAAGCTTACAAAAATAAGTTAAGATACCCTTCTGTAATTAAAAATTTCACAGAAGTAACATTCCATGTACCTAGTAATGATAATTTTGCTGCTGTGAAATAGGACTTCAGTGAAGGGTTTATTTTGTGTCTGTTAAGAGCGAGCGAAACGGCCCCAGAATCCTATCAAGTTTGAGGCTATTTCCAGGCATGCATGTTTTGTGTCTTCTCTTTTCTTTCTTCTTGTTGTTGCCTGGGTATTATTTATCTGTGGAATAGGAAAATGAATCAAAATTAATTGTCACCATCTTTAACAACTGTTTAGAGGCAGGTTATTCTGTCTTCTCTGTGCAAACCATCTCTCAGTGTACCCCCCAAACACCTGGTTACTATCTGTTCCTGTGTGCTTCCCCCAGAGAAAGGCCCTGTCATTTTCTTCCCATCTACTCATGCCTCAAGGCCAAGCACCACTTCCTTTACAAGGCTTCTGCTAATTGCTCAGACTTTTCTTTTGGAAACACTTCTAGTGTTTCACGGAGTGTTTCATTTAACTTGGCTCTCACTTAACTGCTATTTTTATTATTGCATCATGGGTATTCCCCATAGTGCTGTGTAGAACATTTCGTATAGGGGAAACACTGAGTATTTAATGAATGAATAAATAAATGAATGTTGATAATTTCATGATCTCCCCAACAAGATTCTAAGTTCCTCAAAACCAAGATATATCTAATGCCTTTTTACAGATATAATTCAGTAAACTTATTTGAACCCAAAGTGCTCCTGCCTTCTGTCCCTTCCACCACTGAGATGGGTTAGATACCTGAAGTCTTTTCTGAAGAGGAGCCTAAACTTAAAGAAAAAAGATCACAGTAATATTCTGGTATTTTCCTCCACCTAAATTACTCTTGAGTAGTGATAGAGCCTCCTAACACACAGTATTCAGGCCAATAAAGTTCTCCAGGTTACTAAGCAAAAATCTTACAATCTAAAATTTGCTAAATCATAATTCAATATTATTGGTCTTCAGCTCTTCCTTTGGGCTTGAGAGGGGGTTGAAATAAATTACTACAGACTTACTGTCCAGAATTTGACCTGGCCTCTTCTCTATGCTCTTCTTGTATGGGTAAACTACACTGTGGCCATCTGTAGACTTACTAGAGTCTCCTTGATAGAAGACACAGAACCAAACAGGCTTTTCACACGCAGCCAGAAACACCCTATGGCTTCAGTCTTCAGTCCCTAACGAAGTGACTGCCTTGGCCACACAGACATACTCAGTGTGGAGACTGATAAAGTTAATTGGTTACTAGATAGTAATCATACATATCTGTACTTGTTTCTCTTTGTCTTTTTATAATTTGTCATCAAGAAGACATTCCCTGCTTTACTCGCATGCTGAATAAATACTTATTGAGTACTAGTTACATACCAGGCACTGTTCCAAGTGCTTTTACAAATATTGACTCATTTAATCCTTATAAACACCTCATGCGGGACTTGCTAATGTGATCCTCCTTTTGCAGGAGAAACTGAGCACACAGAGGCTAAGTAATTTATCTAAGTTTTCACAAAAGTTATGGAGCTAGGATTCAAAGCCAGGCAAGACTGTCTCTAGACTTTCTGCTCCTAACTCTACACTACTGTTTCCATATGTAAAGTTAACCATTCATTCAAATGCATGTAACTGCAAATGTGAAAGCCACTATGTAAAGAGGCAGCAATAACACTCATACGAACAAGTAAGCAAACATGGGGTAATTTATTATTTTAAGAAATAACACATTATTATTAAATGATAATCCTAAGTAATGCTGCTCAAATTTTGGAATGGGTAAGAATTTTACAAGAAGCTTATACACAAGACTGTGATTTTGAAAGTCTAGGTGGGGTCCCTGAGAATTGACATTTTGGCCAACAACCTTCCAGCTCAGGTAGCCAGGTGACATTCTGTTGTAGGAGTCTCACTGACCACGCCTAGAAACACTCGCCTAAGGTTTAGAACAATAATTCTGCCCAAAGAATCACAACCCTAGACATAGGTGGGTTTGGGTCGTGGTAACAATGTGGGACTAATTGACAGTCTACAGCCCCGGCTAATTTGCTCTCCAAAAGATAGAACCTGAATAAAAATCACAACGACTGCGCCACTGTAGGAAACCCCTCCGCCACTTTAATTCAAGGTTAGCGCCAAGGTAGAAAAAAAGCCAGATTGCTTTGCATCGGCTTACCTGCATTCCCGAGTAGCCCGGGCACTCTTGAGTGAGCGTCGCGTTAGTTTTCACCGCAAAGGTTTTCTTGGCGAGTGACTTGCAGCGGTGGTCGGAGAAGGTAAAGTGCGCGATTTTCGCGAGGCAAGCTGCCTGCTCTCAAGCGGCAAAGTTTATGAGGCCAGGACAGAACGCCAGGGGTGGGGCATACAAAAAAAAAAAAAGAAAGAAAAAGAGTTGATCAGAAATGAGCGGGCAGTGGCAAGCGGGGGACACAAAAAATGGGATTCGAGTAAGAGAAAGGAGGTCTTGGGTGAGGAGACGGATGAAGACTCCACAGAAGCAGAGCGAGGAGGGTCTTCAAGAAAGTAGCAGACTGCGCTGCAGGAGAAAGGACCCACCCCGCCAGTCGCTCCGCCCAAAACGCAGGGCCTGGGAGACTGCCTGGAGGCGGCGCCGCCCCCAGTCATCACACCTCGGCGTGTGAGGGGTGTTTCCCTGACGTGGTGCCCTGGCCCCAGTTCCTATTTGCCTTCCGTCTCGCGGGGGCGGGGGACCCGGGAAGCCTCTTCCGGAGTCCCGCTTGGTTTCGAGAAAGACTTCCCCGCCTTAAATAGGAACAGAAGTGCATCCCAAGCTGGGCACCGACCCAGGGGTTCCCGTAGCGCAGTCGTCCCCACTCGGTCGGAGTCGCCTGAGAGCCCAGCCACTGCCTGGGGTTCTAACCACCGCAGGGCAGCCCTTCCCGGGAATGGCTGGTGTCTCTGGAGAAAAGCAGCGGCACTGCTCGGCTACTCACCGGACTGTCACAGCTCTCGATGTTGCAGCGGGCACATGTGGTCTGGAAGAAAGAAAACAAAAACAAAAATGCTGATAAGGGTAAAGACTTAAGTTCACAGAAGAACCCCCACCAACACCACCACCACTGTTGCTCTCAGATTTTAAAGATGCTCTGGAAGCAACTTCCACTTAAGTACTTGTTTCCTATGCATCTGTTCTCGTCACTGACAAGGTAGCGAAACATTTAGAGTCTTCAGATAGCGCCTGCCAGTGTTTGAAACTGGGCATCAAAGGGTCCTGGTCTTGGAGGGAGACTCCCCTCCCCTGCCTAAGTAGGACTGCACGTGTGAGCAGTAGAATGCCCACAATTGTCTTGTAGCCAGCCGTTCATACATCTCACACATGCATGCTCTGTCCAGAGATTAGAATCATTAGGGCAATGATTTCTACTGCATATTAAACAATCTGAAACGCACCTCATCCTATAATGGCATCCCAAGGCATCCAGAACACTAGATAGACCTGAAGGGTCTAACCCTCCACTGGTTAGGACTCAGCTCTCAAGAATTCCCTCTTTTACTCCCTTTCCCCCCCCTCAAGCCCTCTTCTCATTTTTCTGTTTCTCAAGAGTGCTCCTCTTCCCCACTGTGCTGGTGGAGCAGTGCTTTAGCCCAGTACAGTACAGACTACCTTGATGGACCATGTGCTACCTGTTAACATCTGCTCCTCCTCAGTATCTGCACACATAATATGTGCCTATTTCTAGGGAGCCATTTTAGAAGCTGATATATTTCAATATCACTTGTAAAAATTTTTGACAATATTTTTGACAATATCATTTTGGCAATGATATTTTTCCTCAATTCTTTTTCTTTTTTTTTTTTAAGTAAAATTGTGGTGTGTATGTGTCTACTCTTCTGATGAAAACACATTTAAAAAATGTTTCTTCACTTACCCCATTCACATATGACTTCAGATCTTTAAAAATGATGTTCTCGTAATGCTTTCTAATCCTATCAAAGTCACAGTCATGGAAATTGTAGGTTAGCACCAGCCCTACCAGTTGCAAGGTGAAGATATTCCTGAAAAAAGCTGAGAGAACAAATAATAAGGCATCAGGCAATGAATTTGGAAACCAAGTTCCACCCCAGTTTCACACTAACCTCTTTCCACCCACACTGAATTGCCTCTAGATCCACAAGGCCAGCCTCAGGGCCAGATGCCTGGGCTCTACTCTTTGTCTCCTATTCCCAGTGCACAGAAGCCCATATTCACCCATGTTGTTGCCTGAAGTTGGAGTCTCCCTGATGCTCTAGAGCTTTCTGGCTCCACATATATAACACCTAAACGCCTACGGGCTCTTTTCTCCTAGGCCAATGATTTTCCTTGATGTCATTTGCTTCCTTTGTAGAATTCTGAATTGATGACATGAAAGAAAAAAAAAAGGACTAGCCAAATTTATGGAATTTTAACATTAGTAAAATCATCAGGGATTTCCCTCACCTTCTTTTTTTAACCTTTGCTTTAAGTTCTTAGTATGTACCTGCATGTGCTTTCAGAAAGAGATACCTGCATCTTTCTCCTCTATGGCCATTTCTAACAAGCCGCCTTTTGTTGGGTGGGGGGTGGGAACAGCCCCAAACGGCAGCCTTTGTAAGAACTAGGTACCACAGCTCCGTGCGTGCTGTACACACTGAGCATTTCCTTTGGCCACTTTCAGCTAGTGCTTCCTCCCCTCGGGGGCCACTGAGAAAACTCATACCTTACTGGGATGCTTTGGACTGCGGGTGTAGCCTGAGACTTGGGCCGAGTTTTTATGTGAAGGCATTGAATGTACACCTGGGACAATCTTAAGGGCAGGGGCGATAAGAAGTTGAAATGGTGGGGAAAGATCTGATGGGCTTCGTCCTCAAATACATTACTTTTCAAAGCGCCTTGATCAATTTCAGGAAAGAAACCTCTCAGGGGCTACGGTTTCCTGTATTACTTTCTGTAGGTGTCAAGAACTTTTAAAATCACAGACTCCAGAGTCCAGCTACTTTCACAGTCACACTCTTTAGGCTAAACGTAAAAGCTCAGACTCTAGACCCAAGCAGCAGCGCCTGACAGTGCCGCTCCCGGCTCAGCCGCGCACACCCTGAGAAGGTGCTGTCCAGCGCGCAGCGTTTCGGAAGGCGCGCGCCATCGAGCGCCCTGGGCCAAGCTGCCAGCCTAAGTAACTTCGATTGCCCCAGGCCCGTGTTGGAACCTGAGCATACGCACAGAACAAAAGAAGCAAAGAGATAGAGGTTTCGAATTTGAACTGGTGAACCCTTGTTAATCCAGAGAGGGGAGTTTAAGTTCAGCGAAATGTGCAAGGGAGAGCGTCAGTGAGGATGCCTAGAAACCTTTGCGCTCTGGCAACGCCAATAGAGGGTTGAAAAAACCGAAGACCGACACCCACCAAGCTGGTAGGAGATGAACCCTGCTCCTCCTGGGCTTGGCGCGAGCCGCCCTGGGCTCTCCTGAGGCCCAGCTTCACTCTTTCCCCCTTTCCTTTTTCCTCCCCCTCCCCCCTGCGTGTCAGAACCTGCGGAGCCCTGGTCTTGGGAAGTTCCTAGTAGTCATCACTGGAGCTGCCAAGGCAGGGCGCCCCAAGTGAGTCCTAGCAAATGTCACAGGTCACAGGGTGCCTTGGAGCAACAGGAGGGGGTGGCAAAGGAAGGAAAAACACACGGACTTTGGAGGGGGTGGTGTTAGGACTCGAGCCAGAAGAAAACTTTTTTTCATAGAAGGCGCTCAACAGCTGTACCGGTACAGCTGGACCCAGTTCGCTGGTTAAGGCTTAAAGATAAAATTTGTGGCGCTAACAGGAATGTGGCAAAGCCCTTGATTCACCACAGACTTCGAAGAAGGGCTTTTCTGTAACCCTCCAAATCTAGGGTTCAGTGTCATGGCAGCTTTCTTTGGTAAAGAAGGCCCCCCTTCTCCATCACCAATATTTCAGGGTGTTGTGGGGTGATGCCAAACCTGATTCATCCGTTGTGACATCAGAAACCTTCCTGGTGGACAGCTAGACGTTGGATAGGCAGACAGGAGCTAAAGACACATATCTTTTCCCTGGATTGGGCTATGCCGATAGGGGCAGAAACAGAAGAAAGTAACCCTAGCTGAGGTTCTATTTGCATTCTTCTAGGGTTTCACCAAGCTGCCTCCTTTTCTCCATGTCTTCTTTTGAAACACCACATCTGTGTTAATCTTTGTAGAGATGAGGCAGACAGGGTGCCTCCTCCTCAGCCATCCTAGAGAGGATGGCTTTCTGCCTGTTAAACACACAGCTGAACCTTTGTGCCCAGAGCCCCTGATTTCCTTATATGTAATTATGTGACTTCTTAAATCACTTCAGTGATACCACTTTTCTGGGCAAAAACTCTTGGTAGACTTCCAGTTGCTTTGAAATTTATAATCATCTCTCCCACGTGGCTCTGCGCTGTCTTTCAGCCTTATCTTTAGTCTCCTAGTCTTCTGCCAAATAGTATCTGAAGTTAATATGCTCTAAATGTGCCCTTATCTTTTTTCCTTCTACGTTCACACCCCCAGATTTTGTTTTTCTCCTGTCATTGAATGCTCATTTCACTGGCATTCTATTCCAAAGGTGGTCTTCCACCTGGATGTGACCTTATTTTCCCTTAAGCTGTGTTTATTTTGCACTTCCCTTTTATGACCTCAATTCATTATGTAATACTTTAATAATATTTCTCAGTCTTATTTAATAGACTATGAGTTTCTTTAGAAGTAGGAAATGTCTTATATTAAAGGATTTGTTCAATATCAATTCACCTTTTTCAAAACATTTGAAGTAACTTGCAGTAATTTCATTGGTATCAGAAGGTAAAAAACAGTCAAGATAAGGCAAAATAAAGAGCAAGAAATAAAAAAGGCAAGGGTCAGTTATAAGGAATGCCATAGGAAAACATTATTAAGAACTGGAAAAGTAAGACAAGTTCAAAAGTGAGTTCTGATTTTCAAAAAAATCATTGCAAGGGAGAGCATGTGATGAACTCTACATGTTCATTAGGAAAACTCACCTTTCTTAGCACTGTGGTCATCATCATAGCCACCATAGGGCTAGGTCTTATACAAGATCTGTCCAGAAGGTATCTGGCCATGTAATATGAAAAATAGAGACATTTATTGAAGAAGATACAAGAGACAAGAAACATTGTACACAGGGCAATGATCCTCAGTCCCCTTCAAAGTAGACACCTTGGGACCTCACACAATTCTCCCAGTCACCATCAGCTGCCCCAGTGTATTTTCCTGAATCTCACTGATAGTCTGAAACACTTCCCAAAGGTGATTTTAGTTTTGAGAAAATCTGGAAACTGCAAGCCAAATCCGTGCTGTAAGGGATGCCCAGTCACCTGGATGTTTTGATGTTTTGCCAAAAAAACCCTGCATGAAATGTAATGCATGAGCCTGTGCATTGTTATGATGAAGCTGCAAATCACCAGTTGCCCATAGCAGTGACCTTTTTCTTTCTTTCTTTCTTTCTTTCTTTCTTTCTTTCTTTCTTTCTTTCTTTCTTTCTTTCTTTCTTTCTTTCTTTCTTTCTCATCTATCTATCTATCTATCTATCTATCTATCTATCATCTATCTATCTATCTATACGAAGGGAGGGAGAAAGAGAGGTAGGGGATCATTAATGCATGGTTGCCTCTTGCACACTCCCTACTGGGGGGCCTGTCCCAAAACCCAGGCACATGACCTGACAGGGAATTGAATTGGCAATCCTTTGGTTCAAAGGCCACAGCACTCAATCCACTGAGCCACACCAGCCAGGGCAGCTGCAGCCTTCTGAATCATTTGAATAGTTTCCATGGAAGAACGTTCAAGCTTAATACAAAATTTGATGCAGATCCATTGCTCTACTCACTCAGTCACTTCAAATGCCAGGGCCACACAGTACACATTCTCACTCAAAAGCTTCTACCACCCCCACTGACTAGTATAGTGAAGAAGTCATCATTGTTCATGCACATTTCAGTCCACTCTCCTTGGCTACCAGGTTATGTCCATGTTGTGCAAACTATTCTCGTTATATTAACAATGGCTGGACTTTTTCTGGAGAGACCCTGCATGCCACATGTAATAGTACATACTTAAAAATACTACTCAATCTGTTGAAGTATATTAATTTTTTAATACCATTGTCAGGCATCAAATCATCTCCTATTGAAAGAATATCTCTAAAGATTTCTTTTTCTAGCTTTTTGCTGCCATCCTCTTGGGATCCATTACATCTTGCTTGGAACACCCATTCAGGGAAGGGCATCTCTGAAAATTCCTGATGGGCTGAAGAGCTTCCCATTTTTCCTCTCTTTTCATTTGTTCAAATGCTAAAGGTGTGAACAGTATCTACATGTGTAGTTTGGGAAATCCTAGGTTAGGTCAAGAATGGAAGTGAGATCATTTGTATCACTTTGTGATTACTCAGAGAACTTAGGCAATACTCTCATCCGTGCTGTAAGCCCCCAAATGACCTACAAAACAGCTTTCTTTTCTCCTACCTAACTAGAAAGATCTGTCATTCAGTTATTTCTTTAATTCTTTATCTAAAAAAATGCTTCCCTTTGTTTTTCATTTCCTTATTTTTCCCTCCCTCTCCTAAAATTTACTTCCTCCCTCCTCTTTTTAACTGCCATGAATATTTAAAGTAATGTAGTCCTCATAGAAAACCCTGTGTTGGAATAAGTAGGTAGAAGTTGTCAGAAAAAAAGATTTTATTTTTTAAACTCATTAAATCATAGAGTCATTGACTTGAAAATGGGAGGAGTATCAGATAGGTTGATTAAGTGGGAAATCTTGATGAAATGGAAATTTCCATCTACAGAGTAAGAAAAGTGGAAGACACCAATCTTCTCTTGGTAACATTTTATAAAGTGTGACAATGAACTTCCTCTAGCAGACGGGTGGGTGATTTTGAGGGGGGATGTAGAAGTAAAGAAATTTCTCTAGATTCTCCAGAATGCTGGCCATACAATCACTCTATGTTTTGGCTTTTGTATACTTAACCAGAAAGGAAGGGCCACACTTTGCAGAGGTGAACAGTCTTTCTCTCTTGATATTCTGCCTTCATTGTACATTGTCAGATATCACATTTATATTATGTCCAGGGCTCAGTGTGTGGTTTGTGATCACTGCAGCACATATCTATTCGGCCCGTTAATTTGCATTGTACAGTTGTAGTCACACAGCCTTTCTGTTAGTCTGAACCATTGGTTGGTTTCACCAAACTCCACACATCCTCTAAAATCCTTTGGGGGCATTTGTAGAGTGTAAAGTGAAGTGAGGGCATTTCCTATGACAAATGTGAAAAACATACCTTTTATTTTATTTCATTCTCAGGCTGGTGATACCTGCCTAATCAGCCTATGTATTAGGAAGTAAAGAAGGCTAAACATGTGCATGAGAACCTAGTGTTCTCACTCATTCCTCTGTAAAGAAACGGCCTTACCCTCAGTCAGTTGGAGGTAAAAGATCTTGCTTGCTTTACTGTTTTTCAACAATTTAACATGAAATCAATGAGGAGAAAATTATTCAAAAAGTGTTGAGCTCTCTTAGAATGCTTCAAGAGTTGCAGAAGAGGTCAGAGCTGAAGAATAATTCTGGTTTTAGATACCTTTGCAAAGATATTTACTATGCTAAATGTCTTCTATTTTCCCTTCCAGATGTACTCTCCATCCTTCCCTATCCTGCTTCATGCCCCAGGGAAGCTGACCCAGATGGACTACATCCAAGGCTCTCTAGACCTCCAGTTTCTGATTGAGTTCAGCCAATGGGCGACATTGGCAAGAATTCAGGAGGTAGGAGGACAGTGATGTTGGGATTTTAATTCACCTATTATTTTTGTGTTAGTTCCTCATAGACGGCATGCTTTTCTTCCTTGAAGGCCCCAACCCCTGTTAGTTGACCTTTAGATCTGGCTATATTCTAAGTTCTGGTAACCATTTCCTCTCTTTGTCCTTTTAATTCTAAGGGTGATAATAGCCCCTTATTTCTGCTAGCCTGGGGGTACTGCTCAATTCTGAATGTTACAACTTGCCTGGGCCAGACATAGTTTATACCCATTGTCCTGACAGAAATTATTAATAAAGCTTCCTTTTACCCTCAAAAGTGACACCCTTTAAACAATAAATTATATGACTCATTGATTTTCATATTTATACCCTTTATAAATAATTTATTTGTTATAGTCTCCTACCCAGTTAGAGCAGTTAGAGTGTGTCATTTGTTTCCAATGGGCCCCCAAATAACCTACAGTGGTCACCAGTATGTCATCACTTGAAGCCATCAGCTAATATTTCTTTCTTCCACCTTGTGGCATCAGGCTAGTTCTGTAACTTTTTCAGAGGAAACAGTGACTCTTGATATATAATTAAATTCTATTTTTTTTAAAAACTGTTCCCTCCTCTTATATTAACTATAAAAGATATAAGAAATTCTGTAGTTTTCCTTTTGTTGTCAAAAGACATCCCTTCCTAGTAATATTGTTAGACTGGGTTTGCAAGGAAGCTACACACCTACTTGACTCTATTGTGTCACTTGCTTCATAGCTGAACCCTCATTGTTTATGTGTAAAAGCATCATGAGGAAAGTGACCATTATGTGAGTCGGTGGGGGGTAGCCATTAGCTTATTTCCCATTTGGTATGTTTGAGGTCCTCCGAGTATCTCCCCTATGGTGAATCCTACTATTATCAGTACTGATATCTAAGTTAAGCAATCACCCCAAGTATTTTCTCTCTCAAATGTAATGAACCCCTAACAACAATTTTACGATTGTGCCTCATTAAGGTTTACTTTCTTCCCATAGAAACCCTCTTCCCAGGGTTCCTGAGAATAGGGGGCTGGAGCATTCCAGACTCACGAGGAAAATAAAACAGAAAAGAAGGAAGAGACCATGGAAAGCTGAGGAAGATAAATGAACAGCGCAGACACAGTGTTCAAGAGTCTGACCTGGGGCCTGTGCTCAGGTGGTACTACCACTTAGAAAAGGTGTTGGGAGTTTAGAGTAGTTGGTCAGCAAACTACAGCCTGCAAACTGTGGGCCAAATCCTGTCTACCATTTTTTATAAATAAAGCTCTTTGGAACATAGTCACTACCTTCTGTTTTCAGCATTGTCTCCGGTTCTTTTTGCACTGCAAAGAGAGTTGAATAGTTGAGATGGAAACCATATGGCACGAAAATCTGAAAATATTTGGTATCTGGCCTTTTGCGGAAAAAGTTTATAGACCTTTGATTTAGATAACCATATCACTTAGCCTTACAATGGAATTGGTTGCTGACTCTCTATACCTGTACAATTCTTTTATCAAAAAGATTATCAATATTGGGTAAGGCCCTGTGGCTCTAGTCCAGTAATATCCCCTGAAAACAGGCTACCAATCAAGGGAATTTTCCCCCTTCTTTTCTTACATCCACTTTGTTCAACAAAATTAGTGGCATAAGCTCCTAATTCACATTAAGTATCTAGGAATACTGATTAATTACACCCAAATATTCCTAAATTCTTTCTCATGTACTCCTAACAGTTTTAATGGTTCAAATCTCTTTTAGTGAATCATTGTTACAAGTGTGTTTGAAGAGTTGAAATCTGAAAATAAAGATATGCAATAAGTATTTCATGCTTTGTTATTTGACAAAACAGGGAAAGTACCTCAATAGCTGTATCTCAGAATATAATCTACTCTCACCTTTTTGAAAGATGAGATATATAGAACTGTAGTGTGGGTCTTAGACATATTAGAAGAATGTGCCCATTTATAAATTCATTGTAACTTAATTCAATGAGAACACTTGATTTTCCTTTAAATCCCTAAACTTCTTTGATACAATGAGTTACTTTACCTTTCCTACTAGTATTTTTGTAAAATTGGAGCTTTTTTATTGGTAATTTAATTATTTATGAGATTTCTTCTAAGGGACAATATTTTTTGAATAATCTTGATAACTTCGGGCTTGTGCATTTAAATTCATATTATGATGCTTCCATCTGCATTGTCTTTAGGGCCCAACACTTTGTCTCATTATATCCCAACACAACTCAATTGTATAATATTTACTAAGCAATTATTACTTACACAAAAATAAATCAAAAGATTCAGATAATGTATGATATTTTGTTTTATAAATAAATGATTTTTAAAAAGAAACATGAAAGTTTATTGAAATTATTTAATTATTAATAAATAAAATTGTAATTTAGAAATCATTAAAATATGGTGGGTTAATTAGTAGTCAGTCAGTATGGGGATCTGGAGAGGAGGGCATGTGGTCCTGATTTTACCCAAAACAATTTGTTCACGTATTCGGTTTTCTCTTTATGTGTCACTGGGATGATTTAAGGAGAAGTCAATATGTACAAAAGCCCTTGAGTATATTCGGAGAGGCCCGGTTGTACAGTTTAAGGGTTAAGATGTAGAACACTGAACATACAGATCTCCTTTCATCTTCAGGGAAACTGCCCACCACTAGGTGTCTCAGTGGGAACGGGCAGCATCGCAGACACCTGAGAAAGCATTCCTGAGTGATTACTTAACGAGAAGCCTGTCATATTTTTATTTCCTTTTGCAAAGAGTTCAGAGTAAAAATCTTCATGAGTCATTATTTTTCAGTTGCAGAGTGAGACTAAGTGTCTTCCTCTGCTCAGGCTGCTATAACGTAATATCACAAAACAGGGAAGCTTAAAAGTAAACATTTATTTGTCATAATACTGAAGCTGGGGAGTCTGGGATCAGGGTGCTGACTGATTTCACTCCCTGTGGGAGCTCTCTTCCCCGAATGTAGACCACTGTATCCTCACACGATGGACAGAGAGGTCATCTCTGTGGTGTCTTTTCTTTTTTTAAAATATATTTTGTTGATTATGCTATTAAAATTGTCCCATTTTCCCCCTTCACTCCCCTCCACCCTGCCTAACCCCTCCCACCCACATCCCCCCCCTTTAGTTCATGTCCATGTGTCATAAGTTCTTTAGCTTCTACACTTCCCGTGCTATTCTTGCCCTCCCCGTGTCTATTTTCTACCTACCATCTATGCTACTTATTCTCTGTACCTTTCCCCCCTCTCTCCTCCTCCCACTCCCCTGTTGCTAACCCTCCATGTGATCTCCATTTCTGTGGTTCTGTTCCTGTTCTAGTTGTTTGCTTAGTTTGCTTTTGTTTTAGGTATGGTTGTTACTAACTGTGAGTTTTATGTCTTTTTTTACTGTTCATATTTTTAATCTTCTTTTTCTTAGGTAACTCCCTTTAACATTTCATATAATAAGGGCTTGGTGATGATGAACTCCTTTAACTTGGCTTTATCTGAGAAGCACTTTATCTGCCCTTCCTTTCTAAATGAAAGCTTAGCTGGATAGTGCAATCTTGGATGTAGGTCCTTGCCTTTCATGGCTTGGAATACTTCTTTCCAGCCCTTTCTTGCCTGCAAGGTCTCTTTTGAGAAATCATCTGACAGTCTGATGGGAACTCCTTTGTAGGTGGTGTCTTTTCTTAGGACACTAATTAGGGTCAGGACACAAATCCCATCATGGGGGCAACGTGCTCAGGACCTCATTACCATCCAAAAGCGCCATCTCCAAATACCATTGCATTGGCTTCAACATTTGAATTTTAGGGGGACACAGACTTTCAGTCCGTAGCATGCCTGTCTATCTGATAACTGTGGGGGGGGGTGCGGGGAAGCACTTTCTGAAGTGTAAACTATTTTACCATCTTTTCTTTGTTTCCTTTTTGCTGCCTTCTTTTGAATTAAATCAGTGTTTTGTAAAGATTTGTTTTTTATTGTTTTATTTGCTTGCTAGATATATTGTGTGTGTGCGGGGGGGGGGGCTGCTTTTGAATTCATAGTACAAATCTTTAGATTATTGCAGTCTACCTTCAAGTAATATAGCATTTCATGTGTAATACAAACCTCAGTTCTTGAATGTCTCCCATCTTGAACAATTCAATTCTCAAACAGCCTTCTGGAACAAATTAAGTTTGAGAGCTGAGGTTCCACTATGTGTATCATAAAAATGTATTTCTATTTTTCCCCTCTTGGCTTCTGTCCAATTTCTGCCATGTACTTTATTTGTGCATGTTCCTTAAATTCTACATTAAATTATCATTTATTTAAATAGTCAATTATATTTTAAAGAGAACTTTGAAATAAGAAAAAATTACCATACTTATTTACTCATGTAGTTATTTCTTCTGCCCTTCTTTAGGTTATGTAGATTCACATTTCCCTCTAATAAAGGAGTTTTTTTGGGGGGTGGTATTTTTTGTAGCTCAGATTTGCCATAATGAATTCTTCCAGCTTTTGTACGTCTGAAGCTTCCCTTCTCCTGTTTTTTGGCCTTCAATTTTCAAAGATATTTTTCTGGATATAGAAAGTTTTTTTCTCCAATTTTTTAAAGATTTGGTGTAAAGTCTAATGGCTTGCAAGATTTATAAAGAGAGATCTGCTGTTATCCTTATGACAAAATGATAAACATATGATGTCTTTTCTTCTTGCGGCTTTTAAGGTTTTCTCCTCATTACTGTTCACCACCCACAGCTTATTGAGATATAATTGGCATACAACATTGTATAAGTTTAAGGTGTACAAAATGTTGATCTGATACACTTATATATATTGCAAAATTATTATCATCATAGTGTTACCTAACACTTGTATCACTTCAAATAATTACCATTGCTTTTTTGTGGTGAGAAATTTAAGATCTACTCTCTTAGTAACTTTTAAGCATATAGTGCAATATTATTAACTACAGTATTGTAGTGCTGCTGATTCCTTATGCATTCCCCCAATAGTTTGTATTCCATTTTTATTGTTTCTATTGTTATATCCTCAAGTTAACCATCTTTTCTCCTGCCGAGTCTAATACACTCTTAATGCATCAGCGTATTTTTAATGTAAGATGTTGCCATTTTAATTCTGGATATTTGATTTTGGATTTTTGAAAAAAATCTGTTTTTATTTAACAAATTCTATTTTTTTTCTATTTAATTAAAATATGGAATGCAGTTTTACTAAATTTCTTTTTATGAATTCTTTTATCACTGTATTCCTGGATTTGTTTTATTGATTGATTTTTTTTCTGCTTATATGGGTAGCATTTTTCTTCCTTGTAGTACTAGTAATTTTGGATTGGATGAGCAATATTGTAGATTTTACCTTGTTAGGATATTTTTGAAGTAATATTTTTGTGCTTTGTTCTGGGATATAGTTAATAGGAAAGTTTCATTCTTTTGACCCACATTTCAGCTTTGTTAGGGAGAATCAGGGTGGTCTAAGGCTAATTCTTCTTCAGCATAATGGCTTCAACTTTCTGAGTACTCTATTTGATGAACTACAAATTATGAGCTTTTCTGCTTTGGTTATATATTCTTCCTGACTCAGTGTGAGTACTGAAGATTATTCCCACTGCCTTTTTTGGGTGATTCTTTTCCTGACATTTGGGATTACCTTATACACTTGTGTCAATGTGCTAATCAGTACGAAGCTGAAGGCTCCTGGAGGGAAGTGGCGCACAGTGCCATGTGAAGGGAACATGCTGTGGAGTTTGTTACATAATCTCGCATTGTAATTTCAGCTCTGTCAGTCACAGCTGTGCCATGTTGGTCAGCTCACTCCAGTTTTCTTAGCCTCAAGTTTTTATTTGTAAAATGTGAATGATAGCAACTTACATGAAAAATGGGAGTAATCACAGTAATGATGACTATTCAGGATGCCTGAGAGGACAAGCAGGCTTGGATTCGGCACAGTTCCTGGAACATGGTGAGTTTTCAAAGCCACTGTAAGAGTAAATGGAGGTATTGAATGGTGTTAACCAAATGTAAGCAGTAAATAAAGTGAAGCACACTGTTCAAAATTTGTCAGACATGGATAATCTGTAGCTGATTTTATAAATAGGATTATAACCTTCCAATTCAGCTTTTTGCTAAAGATATGCCAAAGAGATAAAGTAAAAACAAAGTCATTCTTTCACTTTGAAGATTTATTGAATCTCAGTGCAACTTTTCATTTTACCTTGAGTAAATGTAGTTTGTAAAAATGTTTTGTATTTTTCCAAAATGTGATATATAGTAATATATATATGTGTAGTTAAATATGTATGACATTGCATTATATATAACATACGTGTTGTATATTTATATAACATATGCATGCTATATATTTATATAACATATATATATACATATATATATAGTTAAAATACAAATTACTTACTATTGGCCACAAATTGTCAATGGTAGAGTAAAATTACAGTTTAGGTATATTTCTGCATCTCCAGGCAGCCTGCCTAGAGGGAGTAAAATTTTTTTTTCCTTAAAGATGTTTGAACACTTAAAAAATCACCCATCTTAATATTAATTTTGCAAGAGCATTAGATTGGTTTTATGTTGTATTGGTTATTACACCTTTGCTTTGCTACATTGCCATATTTGGAATCAGAAATTTGATTGTATTACTGCCTATTATTCTGTTTTATTTGATCATAGAAGTTTTCTTTCTCATTTTGTTTTCATTCCAACACTGACTGTTGAGCCATTATTATTGGTTTTGTTCCTATGTTTCTGTTCTTCTCTTGCTTTGCCTTATCTTATTTTACTTCAGTTCAAATGGTGGTTTGTGTTTGTTTTCACTGTAGTCACTGCTTCAGTATTGTGTGGACAGTGACAGGGTTGGATAATCACTCGGGCTTTCAACTGTTCTAATGCACATGGCTTTATGCCTTACCGTCACTCTTTTGCCTGATCTGCCTATCTCCCTCCACCTATGATCACTTTGTTGAAACCATTCCTCTCCCTGTCTCTACCTCCTCCCATGGGAAGCCAATGACTGTCTGCTGCAGAAGAGTCAGTGGTGGATGGAAAGGCAGTAGGTTGGCAAATTATTGTTAAGTCTATCCAAAATCTATTACTCCTGTATTGAAATATGCTTTGTCTTTTTGGAATTTTGTTTAAGGTGTATCTGGCCAAGATTAATTTTTCATTATACAAAATTCATATCGGGTTGAACCATTTTGCTTTGCCATTTGCTTTTTATTGTTTCAGCATCACACCTGCTTTCTTCTGTTCTTTGTTTTTACTGCCATTTCTTTTTTTGCTTTTGCTTTTTACTTTCCTAAGGCAACTTGCTCTGTGGGCCATCTTGGCTTTGATCTTCATTTTATTTTCAGTCATATTTAATAGCATGGGATTGTTTACCAGTAAATTATTAAGCTAGTACTTATTAGAATGTTAGCAGTTATTCCACTTTGTTCATAGTAGACAGATTCTGGCTCAGAAGGATTTGTTTCAAATCAATGAACATTTATTAAGTACACTCTGTATTTTTCATTTTACTGAGTACTACTGATATTAAGGTATCTTTGAGAAGTTTGCCTTCTTTTAGAAGTGTGCATGGGACATCAATATCTAATGAAGCACTGGAGAGACTAGTATGAATATATATTATAAAACAAGAACAAATGAAGAACAATGTGAAGAATTATTCATTAATAAACACTTTGAATACTGGTGAATGGTAGCACTGGAGAAATTATTTTTACCAAATGCAAGGTCATTGTACTGGAATCTGACATAAACTAATACTAATTTACAAAACTCTTAGAAGATATCAGTCTTACAGAATATCTGTCTCTCAGATGATTTTAAAATTTTCACTGTTTCACTGAGGTATTATTTCATTAAATTCTATTAGTGAATATAGTGACGATTTCTAGTTATCCTTCAAAACTTGTTCTTGTCTACTTGGCATTAGTAGAATTGTGACTGGAATGTGACTGTCCAGCTAGAAACTGTATTTCCTTGAGCTCCTTATAGCTAGGCATGTTATGTTCTAGAATGTGAAAAAGAAATAAATTTTTTACTCTTTAAGTGACTGACCTCTGTTCCAACAGCTAGTCTATCCTAATTAATATTGATATTCTACCAAAAGGTAGTACAAGCATAGAACAAATTCTCTAGCTCTAAGATAAGTGAGACTCATGTGTTTCGATATAATTTTGTGGTATATGTTCTGTTTGGAAAATCATTAACCCTAATTTTATCAGTTTCTTTCAAATCACATGGATTTGAATCATGAACACTACCATCTGTGACTCAGTCAACTTGAGGTATCTGAAGGAGCCAAGTACAACTTTCCTTTTTGGCCCTAACTCTTGCTTCCATTAATTTTGCTTTCTATTACTTTCCTTTGAGCCACATTGTCCATTATAAAATAATGAAGAAGAGGTAATCATTTTGACTGATGTCTTAAACTGTGCTTGTACTGAGTGACTAAATCTCTGCCTTGTAATTTCAATATTGACTCCAGTCCAGACTGTTTCTTCGCAGCAGTTTCAGACAACTGCAAATAAGAACATTCTGAAGACCTGAAGTGTCAGCCCCAGGCAGTGCCACAGACCTTGCAACAGCTTCGGAGTACACGGGTATAGTTTGCACAGCCCACTGAAATATGACTGCAGATTTATTTCAAAGTCCATAACTGGTTATTCTGCTGCCTTTACAGAGAATGAGCAGTAAAAATAGAGGAAAAAGTAAAATTGAGACTAATAAATTCTGTTGCTGGTCAGGGATTTGCTGGGAATGTAAGCTGACAGTGACAGATAACTAGAGATGAGAAGCTTTAGTGTGATTTCATGGGCAGCTCCCATCCCCAGTTCCCTTAGGTGTGTATTTGAAGAGACTCATTTTTTATGGATCAAATTTCTTAACTGTAAAATGAAGAAATATAATAGATTGTCTTTAAGATAGATTCCTAATTTCAGATTTTATGTTTTAATAGTTTTTTTCTATACTCATGTTCAAATGAACCAGAAGAAAGAAAAAAAATATTAAACTTTTACTGGCTTGTTTGTACTGATTAACAGCCAGCTGTTTTGTTGGTCAGCAACACTTGCTCTATTGAAATGAACCGATTATTAACAGGCAATTTTGAGGAGAGTAGTGCGATAGTCAGAGGTGAAGTGTATGTGCATGTATCTATCTGTAGACTATTTACCATGTGCCATGCACTGCTGTAATCCCTTCATAAATATATGCTCTTTTAGCATCACAGCCATCTTATAAAGTAGATAGTATTATTTCCCCATTTTACAGAAGAGAAAACTGAAGCATAGTGATATAAAGTAACTTTCCTGAAGTCACACAGTTAGTACCTGGTGGATTGGAATTCATGCAGTCTGGCTTCACAGCCAGAGATTTTAAGTAAAATGTTATATTGATAGAAAAAGAAAAAAAATTATCCAAGAAGATTCCAGGTAACAAAGGACAAAAACATCCACTTGCTTTCCATCGTCATCCTTTAAAATGCATGTGTGTACATAAATTGTGATTCAGAATAAAGTAATACAGTAAGTTCTCACTTAACATGGTTGATAGGTCCTTGGGTGGCAAAAAGACATATAATAAAACCAATTTAACCATGGGCTAATTGATATAAACAAGAGTTAAGTTCCCATGGCATCTTATCAATGTTATAACAAAATGACGTTGAATTAAACAATGTTATTTGAGGACCTGCTGTTCTTACTAGAAGTTATTGTGCCTTATTCTGTGCCTGACTGTGTTATAATCATCACATATGCTACCTACTTAAATATTCACAACTGCTCTATGAAGTGGTGCTATTGAGTCATACAAAATTGGCCACATTTCTCCATATCTGACTTACAACAATGACAATATCATAAGATTATACCTATATATGTATGTTGCCTTTAACTACTGAAAGAACAGAAGCTTCACATGGTTAAGTTATGTTTCCAAGGTTACATGGCTTGGGAATGATGGCCCTGGTAGCCTGAAATAAACTGTGTCCGTCTCAAGACCTCATGCTTTTGACAAAAATGCTATTCTGCTTCTGCACATGCTGTTCCTTAGAACCTTTCATTATAATGATTATAAAACTCTTTTATTCCCTATGTCCTCACATATGATCATACATACTCAGAAGGGTACTGCTTGCTATGACTTCACAACATTAGTATTTCAATAAAACGGAGAAAAAAGCTCACATGAGGGTCTTCCTACCTAAAGTGTGGTCTGTGGCTCAGCAGCATTGGCAGCAATGGATAGAAATGCAGATCTCAAGTCCCACCCTGGACTGCTGACTCAGAAACTGCATTTTAAGAAAATCACCACGAATATACATAGAAGTTTGGTGAGAACTTCTATGCCGCTCCAAAAGGCTATTAAAAAACATAAAATACTGGCAGCTCTTATGTGGTGAGGAAAGGCAGTGTACTATTCCTTACATGGAAGAAATCAGGAAGAAATGTACCCTATTAAATATGTGTATAGATGCTTCTTATTCATTCAAATGTGTGGTTCTGACAAAAGGAGTTTTGCAACAAGTTTAGAAAGTTCAGATGCCGAGACTCTTGTTGAAAGAGAAAAGTGAGGTCATAGGCTTTATCCGATTGGCCAACACTATGAGATTCTTAATTCTTCTGTCCTGCATGCTGACCTTCTCTTTGATTTATACTCACCTTATCAAACTGTGCCCTGTTCCTGAAAATGCTGTCAAGAGTTTTGGTTTTTTTCTTTTTAATTTTTGTGGGATTTAAAAGAAGTAAGCATAAATGTGTAAATAAAAGGTTAACCTTAATCCAAGGGGATTTACCCAGTTCTGATTCACATCCTACCAACCAACTCCAGGGAAAGCCTTCACTCACACTGTTAGAGAACTCACAGGAAGAAGTTTTTAAATTAGGGGGAACATGAATCAGACCCTGGGAAATCCCAGGAGTTAGAATGGAGAGCTTTAAGAAGACCCAGCTAGGATTTCCGTCTGAGCTAGGAGGTCCCAAGGGTAACAAAAATGGCCAAGGTCGAGAGAAATATGCTGAGGCAATTGATCAGAGCTCTGTAACGTGCAGATGTAATCAAATCCCCCCTGCACTCCCCAGCTTAATAGAACTGTGAATTGCCACTTGACAGGTAATGGGATGAAAGAGAAGGTGAAGAGCACCAGTTAATCCACTCTGCTTCTAGCTGGGTTGGACGAAGGAAGTTTAGAAAAGATTAAACCAATGCATGTATGTATAGTTGTCATCATCTTAACCACCTTTGTATATTTGTACACATAAATGAAAAAATTATTTTTGTTTCAACTGGAAATTACCAGTACCAATATCAAAATTCTAATAGTATAAAATGGTATTCAGAGAAATTTTCCCACCAGATTCTCAGTTCCTCTCTTAAGGGTCTATCAGTATTGCCCTTTCCTTGTGATTTTTTTCCCCAAAGAGATTTGTTTCTAAATTTCCTGTATGATGATTGTCTACTATCAGCATTGTTTTGCACTGTAATCTTTTTACTAAACAGTATATCCTGGAGATTGTTTCACATCTATACACATGAAACCGCCTCATTATTGTTCATAGTTTTGTAGTGGTCTGTTAGATGTTTGGATGTTATAACTTACTTAACTCATCCTTTATTGATGGGCATTTAGGTTGTTTTCCATCCTCTGCTTTGACAGGGCTGTGCACATAAGAGAGATAACAGTTAAGGGCAGAGATTCTTGAGACAAACTGCTTGGGTTAAAATCCCATCTCTGTCAATTATTAGTGATGAAGTGATTAACCGCCCTGTGCCTTCTGATACCAGGTTAACGGTATGCAAGAGTGAGATATTTTTACTAGGGGGGATATGCTCTGGAATAAATTTCTGGAAGTGGAGTTACTATATCAATGGATATGGATATGTGCATTGAAAATTGGTATAGACACTGTCAAGGTGCCCTTCGTGGGTGTTCACAACGTTCACAAAGAGTAATGGTACCTTTTCTTCCATGTTCTGTCCAATATTAAAGATGTTGAGTATGTTGGAAAATAACTCTTTTAATTTTTGTCTTCTGTTTACTAACAAGTTAATATGTTTAACACTAGTAAAGCTTGGAGAAAATTGAAAGAGAACCCTAAGTTGAAGAATAGGACTAATATAAACTATTCTTCATTTTTTTCTTAGGTGTATTTTATCATTGCAGAAGGAGTTAAATATAATTCAGTTTTTATCAACCTAAGGGCTGTGAGACTCAATTAAAGTTTAAAATACTTGTATGATGAAGCAAATGTCGGCTTGTCCTTCTCCAGTATTGCTATTTTCTCCTGACTTGCACAAGGCTAGGCTACATTTCCAACTGCCTTGAAATGAAAAGAGATCATGTGTATAGTCCGTGGAGAAAACTGTGCACCCACTGCTGAGTGTAACCCCTAAAATACCCTGCATTATTTTCTACTTGCTCTCTCTTTGTTCATTGGGCAGCCAAATGCAAAGAATCCTGGGAAGTTCTCAAAAGCCTTAGGGAATGATGGAGCCATCAGATGGAAAAAGCCTGGGTTCCTGTATGACTGACTATATGGAAGGAAGAACACTGCACAGCTCCCACTAACTACCATTAGACTGTGATATCAGTGAGAAAAAAATTATTTTGTAAATCCATTGAGCTTTTGGAGGTGTTCATCATAGCAGTTTAGTCTACTCCAGTGTTAACATTATTTTTATTATCACCTCTCAAAGTAGACTTACTAGATTTTTTTCTTAATTGCACTCTAAAAAATTAATACCATGGGTATAGTGTATTTCTGTTCATGTACTATATGTACATCTGTGCTTTTTAAATAAAGAGAACAAGGTTTTTTGTCCCCCACCTTCTCACCCCATTAGAGGTTTTGCTCTCATTGGTAATGCATGATCTACCCTGATTAATACACTTTGAGGTACTTTGAAGAACATCTTAATTTTTCCTTGGGGTAGTTCAAGGCAGTACTACTGGGAAGTAAAGAAAGAAAAATACTGGCTGGCTTTCCAGGAGTTCTCCACTCTAAGTTTCTGTTTGGCATTTAAAATATTCATAAATGCCATGGTAGTAAATTTCAGGGATTCTGATGGAGCTGTGCCTTTAAACTTAGTAATTACAACACATGGATTCCTTTGCTTGTATGTGGGTGATGAAAGTGGGAGGTGGAGAGGGACTGGGGGTTGGGGAGAATAGCCAAGTCTATTATGCATTACAGTCATTTTAATGTGACCAGATTGCATAAATATCATCACATACTACAATGCCTCATGGAACTGATGAGAAGGCCCCAAAACACTGAATGATTAACATGAGACTGCCTGGATAACTTGTCCCCATGATTCTATATTTGAAAAGATACTGTCATCTTTACTTTCTCAATAGATGTCTCAGAAACATCACAGAGTGGGAAGGAACAGAGAAAGACAGAGTAGCTTTTTCCATGGACCAGGCACTCTGTGTGATGGACACACATATACGTCTTTGCCAACACCTGTTATTTTCTCCTTTCCTCCCTCTCTTGCTTCTTTTTTTCCCTTTTTCCTTTCATAAAAGCGATGCTAATGGTGTTGGTGGTATCTCATTGTGGCTTTGATTTGCACTACTTTAATGATAAACGGCATTCAGTATCTTTGCATTAGCTTGTTGGCCATTCATAGATCTTCTTTGGAGAAATGTCTGTGGAAGTCCTCGGCTTATTTTTATTTTATTGTATTGTATTTGGTAAGAATATGTAATGTTTATCTTCTTAGCAAAGTTCAATTATACAACCCAATATTATCAACTATAGTCACTACGTTTTACATTAGATCCTCAAATCTTATAGCTGAAAGTTTGCACTTTTTCACAAACCTCTCCGTGTTTCCCCCACCCTCCAACCCCTGGCACTTTGCCCATTTTTAAAATTGGGGTTAATTTCCTTCTCATCGTCATTGAGTTGTAGGAGTTTGTTACATATTCTGGATATTAAGTCCTTATCAAATAGATAATTTGAAAATATTTTTTCCCATTCCTTGGGTTGCCTTTTGTCTCTGTTGATTGTGGCCTTTGATACACTTCTATTTCACATTTCAAATTCCAGTTTCTCTAATTGTAAGTGAGATTTTCATGTGTATATTGGCTATTTATATTTCTTTTTCTATGAATGCTTATTTATATCCTTTGCTTATTTTTCTGTTTGGCAATTTGTATTTTTTTATTGAATTGAGCTAGCTTTTTCTAAAAAAATATTTTTTATTAACCATATGTCTTTTGAGTTTGTTAATTGAATTTAATCTATAACAATTGTTTCAAAATTTTTCCATAATCAAATTTAATAATATTGTATTCCATGAGTTAGAAACGCTGGAGGTCTTGCGTAGCTAAGATTGTATTGTATATATTTTACATATATATGCAAATATATACACAGACATATACACACAAAACTATTCATTATTTTTTAACACTTTTGTAGTTATAACTTAAACTGTAAGGGAGTTGACATCAGTTTACTTTTCCAGTTTGCTATCCAGTTGACTTTATACTCTTTCTTAAATAATCCAATTTACTCCCATAAATTTGGAATGTCACTTCTGTTATAGATTAAATAATCATATTGTTTTCTAGGTTTTTAAAAATCATAACATTAAAATTTTTTAAATTAAATCTTTTCTGCACTTTCACTTGCTAAAATACAGAGTATCTGGAGGGATACACAGCAAAATAGTAATAGTAGTGACTCTTACAAGGGGAATAAGAAATAGGGCAACTGGAGGAAATGGGAAAGTGAGAAGTCTACTTTCTACTGTGAACTCCTATGTATATTTTGAGTCTAGTACTGTTTGCAAGTATAAACCTACTAAAAAATAAATAAATACATTTGAATGGCACATAACCATTAAACACCACTTCTCCTCTCCCTTCTGCATTCGTGCCTCTTAACTTTTCGTCCCTATCATTCCCCCAGAATGTTCTGTCTCTCTTAGTCCTTGGCACTCTAGGCAATATTCAGGTCTCTAAAGTGGAGACTACAAGACCACTGAAGATCTCTGCTACTTCCCTGACTCTATGTTAGGAAAATGCAGTCTCTCCTGGGAGGCCAGTGGAGCTCCAGAAAGGGGAGAACAATGAAAGTCCATCTTGGTCAGTTAACACATGTTCCTAGGATGTAAAGCCCCTGGGAATGTAAGATTCTCTGGTGGAAGATCAGGGAGAGTTTTCTAGACTCATATGATTATTATCTTAATCATCACCCATGATAAAACTTTGAGAAGAATTTCATAAGTATTTTCTATGCAATACCAGTCTCATGATTCCCTTTGTTGTCAGTGAAGTTTGCAAAACCAGTCAAGCATCTGCTCTTGGAACAATGATGATACACACTAACACTTTCAATGTTTGAGAAATTTTGTAATAAAAATCTATCTGACTTGTGTGGCACTAGAATGTCCACATTTATTTGACCACAGAATCATTCTCAGCCAGCCATCCTGTGTAACCTCCTGTGATAGTGTGAAGGCGGAGCAGCATAAATAGCAACAACCAAATGGAAACAAATGTTGCAACAGTGGGTAAGAAGTGCCAATCTGAATTTCTGTAAAACTAGATTTTTGGAACTATTTTGACATTTTGATATAATAAATAGGGATGGATTATAAATAATTCAGCAAGTAAAATATTGCTTATAAATGGGTGCTTTTGAAACTTGAAAGAATTCTCTAGTGCGGACTGAGCAACACCAATCATCATGTTTTTACTCTGCGCACTTTGCTCATCAATTGGTCGTCAGTTCAGATCTGTTCTGAATAAACATAAATCTGGATTGGATATATCTAAATCAGTGACATCTGCTGAAGGGTAAAAGTTCTAGAAGGGTGTGAAAAGCAGGGAGGAGAAAGGAAGGAATGGAGATGTGGCCAGAAAACAGAATAAAGAGGGGAAAGGTGCCTATGGCAGAGACTGCCACAGACTCTGCCTCAAGCTTCACTCAGTGGCCAAGGTTGAGGGTCATCGGTCCTGAGAATGTAAGGTGTCACTGTTCTCCATTCCCAGGGCTGTACTTTTGGAACTAGGTAAAGGTAGCAAATTTATTTTATCTCAAGGAGGCTTTTTGTATCTGCTCTGACTTTAAGAACTGGTGAAAATGTTCACAATACTTGTGTCAATATAAAGAAATATAAGATATGGCTCTCAACTCAGGCAATATATTAGAATCACTCAGGAAACCTTAAAAACATGCAAGTGCCCAGGCCTCACAGCAGGACAATTAATTGGAATCTCTAACACTGGGCAATACATGTGGGTCTTTTTTCAAAACACCCCAGATGCCTTTAGTGTAGAGTCAAGTTTGAGCCACTGCTGTAATGGCCTGGTAGGTACCTGTTGAGAATCCACCAGCTCACCAATAAGGGCAAAAAGGACAATAAACGAATGTACATTTTCCATCAGTGACATTGAGAATGCTCCTGGCTATTTGTGATTATACCTGTAGGCCTCCATCAGAATTTTCATACAAAACCATTTTTTGAGTAGTCAGTAGTGATTCCACATTTGACTCTAGAGCTGGGCTGACCCTGATGAAATGATTTAGGAATCAGGGGAGGCAGCATGACACACTATGAGATGTCCTAAGAGATTTCTTGTGTTCTAGACATATTCCTCTTTTTGGAGTAGTAATCCAAATTCTCATTGGTGGTCAGGATCAATCACCCCAGCCAGCACAGTAACTCAGTTCCTTTTGTGTTAATCCAGGAACATAAGTCTTAACCTCTAGTTCCATGGAATCGTTATTGTGTCTTCTGGTGGAAGTACTCCTTCCTCTGGAATTAAGACCACTCGTCAAGCTGAGCATAAGATTGTAGGAACAGGAAGAAGAAAAAAATTGCTTGTGGTCTCTAGGGGTAATAGAGAATGGTGCCACTCCCATTCCCACATCTTAATTCTTGGACCTATGAATTCTGACTATGGGAGGAATAACACCATGTATTGGACTCTGATTAAAAGCATATGCAGCCTTCTGAAGCCATTGGCACACTTCTTTTACAGAGAAGTGAGTTCCTTGTTCAGAAGCAGTGCTATGTGGAATATCCTAACAGTGGATAAGTCAAAGGCATTTTTTAAGTCCACTGATAGTAGTACTGGAAGAAGCATTGCATGTTTATACATTATCACCTAAGTAAAACTGGGAAATACAGTTATGCAAAAGAAAAATATATCAAATGAAAGTATTATCGCTAGAAATGATGAGTGTTAACATTTAGCTTCGAGTAGGATAGCTCTTAACTGGCTTTCTTAAGTGAAGATCCATTGAATGAGATTGTTGGTAGTTTCAGTTTCTTCTGCACAGCATAATATTGTAGCTGTGTGTGATGAAGGGAAGCTTGCAGACTACTACTACTTCCTCTCCCTCCTGCTGAGTTCTGTCGTCACTTAGAATCATCAGTTGTATTTGAACCTAATTCTTAATTATGTAACTATGTTATTAAATGTTATGTGAAATATAAGCAAAAAAGAGTATCATCAATTCTATGATAACTAGACTAAACACTTTGAGAAAATGTGAGTAACAGTGATACACATAAGTTGAATAATTTGTATGAGCAAGCTAGCTATAAAAGAGAATAAAATAAAATCTAAAAAGATTTTGTATTCATATTTCTTTACAATTATATAGGGTTGTTTGTCTTTGATTTTTATAGAAATGCAATTACATTCTACATAATCTTCAGAGACTTTTTTCACTTGGCAAATTGTGAGAGTCTGTAGTTATAGTTGATTTTATTTTTTATAGTTTATTCATTTTTCACTGCTACAGTGTGGAATACTATGTTCATTAATGCAACAAAGTTTATTAACCTTTTTTCTGTTGAAAGACATCTTAGTTTGTTTTAATGTTTACTTCTATAAAAAATGCTATAATAAACATTCTTGTGATGGATTCCCATTAATAATCCTTTAGCAAATTCTGTGAATGGTAAAGCCTCTCAGATGAGATACCTAAGAGTGTATTTATTTTTAATACACTGACTTAAAATATTAGTTTATTTAGATAAAGAACTTTTGGTTGACAGAGTTTTTAAAACAGCATTTTGAATAAAAATGACTGATTTCTTTCTATATTCTTTTCTTTCTGGTGACATTACAGTCACCAGAAAAGAAAAATTTCTATTATATTTAATCGTGTGACATTACAGTCACCAGAAAGAAAAATTTCTATTATATTTAATCATATAACTAGTGATCACATTCATCATCACATTCTGGTGATATTTTGTAAGCTCTCCTTATGGTTTGATAGTCTTTACAGTTTTCTAGTATGTATTTTAATGTGAATATTAGCATCCTTCTGGAACATTCTCAGTACTGTGTTTTTGAATATTGTTCCTTTGTTATTCTCTCTATTCTCTTCTCCTGGAATGTTTATTAAGAATATGTTTAAAATGTTTTTATTCAAATATTTTAAATGCTTTTTCACAACTTTTAATCTATTTATGTATAAATTTTCTTAGTAAATTCATTATTCTATATCCCATTTTGATAATTTTCTCTTTGAATTTTATTCAATATCTGCCCATGCATTCTATTTTCAATTGGTAACTATATTTTATATCAATTTATGGATTTCGTTTTAGTTCATTTCTTACACTCCTCCTCCCTTTTCTTTATGTATTTTCTCCAGAGACCAAAACTATTTATTTAAAGTCACTTTCAGGGACTTCCAGTTAAGATGGTGGCATAGGTAAACACAATTTGCCTTTTTGCACAACCACATCAAAATTATAACTGAATTATAGAACAGCCATCATTCAGAACCATCAGAAATAGAGTGGAAGCCCTACAACTATGGAATTAAAGAAGAAATCACATCAAGACTAGTAGGAGAGGCAAAGATGTGGAGTGGTATGGTCCAACATTCATGTGGGGTAAATAAAAATAGGGAGGGACATCTCTGGAATGAGGGGTCCCAGCCCCACCCCAGGCCCACCAGCCCAGGGTTCCAGTGCCAGGAAGAGAAATCTTCATAACTTCTGTCTGAAAAACCAGCAGGGATAGGGACTTTGGAAGACAGAAACTATTGGATTCCCAGGCAGTTCCTCTTAAAGGGCCTAAGCATAGGCTTACTTGGTTGGACTCACTGCCTCTGAGCTCCAGTGATGGGGAAGCAAATTGAAAGACATGAGGCACATACTGGGAGGAACTGAATAGTCTGGCATCAGGGTGAGAGCTGAAGGGGCAGATTTCTCCCAGACAGAAGTGTTGGAAGAGGCCATTGTTCCTTTTCTGAACCTTTCCCATACAGAGGTACAGGTCTGGCACAGTATCTGACACTTCATCAATCTGAATCACACTGTTCACTCCACCCTGGTGATTCACTGACACCCTGTCACACCCAGCTTTCTAGGTCCACTCAAGATGTTTCAAGTGGCTTTTCCATATGAATGGTTTGTTTTGGCCCATGCTTCAGATTTTCCTAAATTCTTTCAAACAAGCAGCATCTGACTTCAGCAAGGCCCTGTACCTCTCACTAAGTTTTCCCAGGCCCAGCACTAGCAGAGCCAGCCTTGGTTCATAGCTTGGCCACATGTGGGCACCTCCAAGCCCAACAAAAGTAGCAGCCATCTATAGATTGCTTTGTAGACAATTCTGTGTTCTGATCCTTGACACACCAATAGCAATCAAGGATCAACTGCAACAGGAGGGTGTGCACAGCCCACACATTGGGCATACCTAGAGTACCCAGCTTGGGTAATAGGGGAGGTTGTGCCACTGGATCCTACTGGACACCGACTACATTAAACCATTCTATCAAGTTAGGGAGATGTAGTAGTTCTACCTGATACATAAAAACAAACACAGGGAGTCTGCCAAAATTAGGAGACAAAGAAACAAGGCTCAAATGAGAAAGTAAAACAAAACTCCAGGAAAAGAACTAAACAAAATGGAGGAAAGCAATCTATTAGATGCAGAGTTCAAAATGCTGGTTATAAGGATGTTCAAGAAGCTTAGTGAATACTCAACAGCATAAAAAGATCCAGTCAGAAATGAAAGATATGCTAATTGAAATAAAGAACAATTTACAGGAAATCAAAAGTAGAGTGGATGAAGCCAAGACTCAAGTCAATGATTTGGAACATAAGGAAGCAAAAGTCAACCAATCAGAATAGCAAGAAGAAAAAAGAATCCCCCATTCCCTCCAAAAATGAGGATGGTATAAGGAGCCTCTGGGACAACTACAAGGATTCCAGCATTCATATAATAAGGGTGCAAAAAGAAGAGAGAGCTAGAAACTGGAAACCTATTTGAAAAAATAATGACTGAAAACTTTAACTTGATAAAGAAAATAAACATACAAGTCTAGGAAATACAGAGAGTCCCAAACAAGATGGACCAAAACAGACCCACTCCAAGATATATCATAATTAAAACACCAAAGGTTAAATAAAAAGAGAGAATCTTTTTTTAGGATTATGCAACATTTTTATTTTTTTGCATTTTTAAATTATTTTTTCACAGTTGTCCCAATTTCCCCCCATTGCACTACACTGCCTCACATACACCCTGACCTCACAGTCAATCCTCACCTATTGTCCATGTCCATGGGTCATTTATATCTGTTTGTTGAATAGACCCTTCCCCTCCTTTTTTTCCATATCCCCCTCCCCTACCCCTCTGGTTGCTGTTAGTCTGTTCCTTGTTTCCATGCCTCTGGTTCTATTTTGCTTATTTGTTTGTTTTGTTCATGAGGTTCCTCTTATAGGTGAGATAATATGATGTTTGTCTTTCACCACCTGGCTTATTTCACTTAACATAATACTCTCCAGTTCCATTCATGTTGTCATGAAAGGTCTGTAGTTTTCTGATTATGGGTCTTTTATTTCCTTCATTAAGTTTATTCCTAAGCACTTTATTTTTCTTGTTGATATAGATTTTTTTCTAATTTCTTTACTGTTATTTTATTGTGGGTATACAGAAATGCCTTGGATTTCTGAATGTTGACTTTGTATACCATTATTTTGCCAAATTAACTTATTAGGTCAAGTAGTTTCTTTGGTGGAACCTATAGGGTTTTCTATGTACAGTATCATGTCATCTACAAACAATGACAGTTTTATTTTCTCCTTTCCAATTTGGATGTATTTTATTTCTTTTTCTTGTCTGATTGCTGTGGCTAGAACTTCCAATAATAAGATGAATAAAGTGTTGAAAGCAGACATCCTTGTCTTCTTCCTGATTCTAGTGGGAAAGCTTTTAGTTTTGCCCCTTGAGTCTCCTTGATCTCCTGAACTTGATGTTCTTGGGATTCCCTTTTTGCCTTTTATGTAGGCTCTTTGGTTGTAATTGGATTTTGGTTGTTGTTGGGTCATTCTTTGGTGGGATTTTCCTTCTGGCTGGCTGACTAAGTGTCGCTCCACCCACCAACTCTTGTATGCTGTTGTACAGGTGCTGCCAGAACAAAATCAAACAGCCCAAGAAACAAATCCACACCTACACAATTAACCACCACCCACAATCACACTATTAATGGTAAATGAGCCAGTATTAATAAAAGTGTAAAGAAATTAAGACTATTATAAGAAAAGCAAAGCAAATATGAAATGACTAACTGAAAAAAAATGACTTTGAGAGAGTAGGGGGAAGAGCAATCATAAGAATAGGGTATAAGGACAAGGCAAAGAGAGAAAGAAAGAAAAATTTACCTCATAAATAAAAAAGGGAAGGAAGAAGGCAGAATGGAGTACGGGTAGGGAAGTGTATAGTATTAGGTTTAAACAGAGATCTAGAAAAAAATAAATAAAAAAGTAGTGAGAGAGAGAAAGAAAAAATAGGAACCAAATTCTTATTTGGTGGAGAAAAAGATCCACCACAGCACTATAACAACAATGAGCAAAGATTAATATAGGTGTGAAGGGATAAGAGGGAAATAAGAAGAAAGAAAAACTTAAGAGGTGTCTAGAGGAAAGAGAAGTGATTTTGAGGTGATAGAGAGAGAGGAAATGCTAAGAGTGAGGAATGAAAACCAGTCTAAGACAGGAAAAAAAATTAACATTTAAAGTGAAAACAACAAAAGGTAAGAGGAAGGCAAAATGGAGCAAGAGAGGAGAATGTTAAAATTTGAGATGTGAAATACAAAAATAGTGAAGCTCTAGAAATAAAATTGGAGAAATACAACAAACACCATATTTACAACCAATGAACAAAGACTGGTAAAGGTGGAGAGAGAATAGGGTTATTTTAAACAGGGAAAAAGAATGTGAGATGATTAATAACAAGAGAAATGGTTATGAGAGGCTGGAATGAGGAGAAATAGTAAGAGTGCAGAATGGAAACAAGTCATATCAAGAGAGAAAATAAAATTTAAGATGACAATAAGAAGAGGAAAGAAGATGAAATGGAGTAAGAGAAAGGAGGAGCAAAGTATGAGATTGATATAAGCTATAACATAAAATCTAGTGACTTAATAAGCACAAACTTGAAGGACAAGAAATAAATGTTAAAAACCTATGCAGGAGAGAAAATAATGCAAGTCATGAAGAAGACCACATTGGAATTCATCTCACTATTTTCTCTTTCTGGATCCTCCCCTGGTGATATTAGATGGTGTCTCTGTCTGGGCCTAGGCAGCCTGTTTGAGGCTTCCAGCGATCTACAGTCTGTGGCTATCTCCTTCCTTTGTTAATCTAGTCAACCTTTAATCAGCAGTCAGGATTAAGCTCTGCAGTGTAGGGCAGAGTAATTCCTGTGGGTGTGTGTGTGAGGGTGCTATTTCTTCCCCTCAGGCTGATGTCACTTGAAGGGGACGGCTCTGCATGAGCAAGATAGCTCCTGCAGTATGGAGGATGACTCAGGGATCCTGGTGGCTGCTCCCTTAGTTCTCTGCCCAAAGCCTCCATCTCCAGTCTCTCCTCCAGAATCTCTAGTCCACTCTTCCCTTCCTTTGCCAGAGCCTAGGGTAAGTGGCTGCAAATGAGATTATTTGTGTTGGCCCTTTAAAGACTCTCTGTGACTCCAGTTGTCTCTTCCTGGAAGACAGAAACCCTTATGCTTTTTACAGCTGTATGTTATCTGGGTTCCTTTCCCAGTGCTGGTGTTGTAGGTTGGGGAGCCCAATTTGGGGTTTAGTCCCCACACTTCTCAGGGGGAACCTCCCAACTATTGAATTTTTCTCCGCTTTAGCAGCTGCCCATGGGAGCACAGCCAACAGACTCATGTCTCCTCCAAACTCTTTACTGGTCACTTTGTGGTGAAATCATTTCTTATGCCTGTCTGTGGTTATAAGGCTCCTCTCCAGATATTGTTCTGTTGGTTGTTCTGAATGATTTCTCTATAATTTAATTGTAATTCCTAATTGGTCCTGGGAGGAGGTTCGTGTAGCTTCTGTTTACTCCTCTGCTATCTTGGATCTCCAAGCCCAAAGAGTTCATCTTAAAAGTATCAAGAGAAAAGCAATTAGTTATCTACAAGGGAGCTCCCATAAGACTGTCAGCTGATTTATCAAAAGAAATTTTGCAGATAGAAGGGATTGGTGAGAAATATTCAAAGTGATAAAAAGCAAGCACATATAACCAAGATTACTCTACGCAGCAAAGCTATTTTTTAGAATCAAAGGACAGATAAAGAGCTTCACAGACTGGGAAAAACTAAAGGAGTTCATTATCACCAAACCAATACTATATGAAATTGTTAAGGGGTCTTCTTTAAGATGAAAAAGACAAAAATATGGATAATACAATGTCAATAAATACAAATCTATCAACAATTAAACCTAAAAATAAAAATAAATAGGCAGAACAGAAACATAATCATAGATACAGAGAACATTTTGATGGCTGCCAGATGGGAGGGTGTCAGGGCAATGGGCAGAAAAGGTGAAGGGATTGAGAAGTATAAATTGGTAGTTACAGAATAGTCATGGGAATATAAAGGACAACATAGGGGATAGAGTATCTAAAGATACTTTATATATATAAATATATATAAAGATATATATAAAGATATATATATATATATATAAATAAAACCCATGGACATGAACAATGATGTGGGGATTGTCTGAGAGAGCTAGAGGGGGCTATGTGGGGATGGGCAAATAAGGAAAATTTGGGACAATAGTAATAGTGTAAACAATAAATGTAATAATAATAAAATAGTCATCTTCAGATTGTTCTGTTTTTTAAATTGGGATATATTAGTAAACCAATTCATTTTCTTATCTGTATGATTTACTTCATGTGCAATGGAAGGCATCTTGATTAGGAAATGTTTCTTTCATTTATTTCTTTATGTTTGATGTTTCTGTGAAGTTTTCATTCTCAAAACAGCTTATATTCAATATTTGAGACTCCTGTTTTCTTTTAGAGTAAGACCAATTTTAATTATTTCCTGGCCAGAAGGAGGTCTGGACTTTTTTCTATTTCTCTCGTTAAAAAGCTGTATAAAAGCAATAGCCTACATTATGGTACTAACTTAAAATGTTTTATCTGTTATTGAAGTCTCAGCTTTGCCCACAGAGGAACCCTAATGTGTTCCCAGTTGCCAAGCACTGAGCTAATGCTGGCCTCTTCACCTAAGTGGGTGACTTTGAGTGTCCATTACCCATAGGAATGTTGTTTCAATGATTTTCTCCCAGAGACCAGCCAATTTAGCCCTACTTACAGCTTTGGTATTTTGTCCTATTTCTGAGCTACAGTGACATTTTGCCTTTTATAAAAATGATTAAGGCTCTGACTTTTTATTATATTCAAAAACTTTTTATTTATTATTGCTGTGTTTTTGGATCAGGAAGATTGTGCTTGAAAAATGTCCTTCTAGCTTTGGGAGTTGCTTCTTAATAATTTTATAGATTTTCTCATATGTAAGGATAGCAACCCTTTTGCTACCAATTTGCTACAAACATTTTACTCAGTTTGCCACTTTTTTTTGTAGATTGTGTTTTTGATTTGAAATGTTTTAAAGTTTACAATTATTCTCTTTGATATCACACCTAGGAACTGTCTGTGTTTTATTCTAGTATTTTTATAGTTCTTAACATTCTGAAGTATTTATATGTTTAATTTTTCTGAAATATATTTTGATTTTAGATAGTAACAGTACTATTTTCTCCTAAATAACCAGTATATTGTTTACTATATGTTACATACGTTAAATAATTCATCATCTGAAATGACTTGAAATGTCTGATAATATCCATTCTAGTTTATACTAGAGATTCATTATATTGTGTTCTGTGTAACTGTTCTGATTCCAGCAGCATTCACTACTTTGTAGTTAATTTTGATATAAGGAGCAGCCTTAGTAATTCTCAGACACCTGGGTAGAAGAGACCAAACACTATGGAACCTGGCAGAGCTTCCAAAGATGTCACTTTCTGAGACCCAATTTGGCTAGCCAATTGTGCCCACCTTTTACTACATACACTTCCAAAAAATTTTCCTTCACACTGCTGAAATGAATTATGAGAACTAGCTTATGCAAGACAGTAAATTATAGCAGAAAGAATGATATGCAGACCACACTCTACCACTTACTAGTCAGGTGATCTCCACGATCCTGTCTTTCCTCATTTGTAAAATAGAATAAGAGGCTTACAATATTTTAAGCCAGAGAATCCTAAAGAAAGAGTCATGTGTAAAAATAACTTAGGTCACGGTGTCCTTTGGTAGCGTCCTTTCCCTAACCAATCCTGAAGAGCCTTATCACATCATTTCAACGGATCAGATCAAAGCAATGTAATGAACATGTAGGGACATACGAGCGAGTGAAGAATTAACTCTCCTAGAAACAGTGACTCCCTTTCCTGTGATTCATACAACATACAAAAGCCCCTGAGTCCCTGGAGATTTTATTAGGTATTCCTATATAAAATCTTATCTGCTATTCTTGATATAAGTTTATAATGTCAAATAAATGTTTGGGGCATTGGAGGTTATCTTTTTCTTTTTTTCTATTCTGTGCAGAAATCTACTTCACAAAATCTCCTATCCAGTATAAGCCCTTCCATTACAATTTCTCTCTTCATTAATTAGGGTTTTAGTTTTGAACTAAATAAACCTAATAAGGCTTAATACGCCATTTAAAATAATTTTCATTTTATTCTTTCAGTTTATAGGGGTAGTTTTCCTATTGATTTTTTTTGATATGATAAAGTCTCAATAGGTGTACAAAGATTTGTCATTTTCTAGCATTTTCCAGCCTTCCATAACTTCATCATCTCTACTTCATTTGGTTTCCCCTGTTTTCCTGAAGGTTATGGTCACTAACCCTGAATTTCATTATGAATTTTACTCCCCACTTCAATGTATCATTTTCTTTACTAATATACTTGTATTTTTTCCTGATTCAAGGAAGGGTTTTTTGTTTTTTTTTTCCCCATAAGATAAACTACTCTATGTTCTGAATCTTTTTATGGACTATCATGAAAATCTTTGGCTCACTCATTTCGTTCTCAATTTTACCTCTTCCTCCTTACTGATCCTTCTCTTGTACCTTCCAAGTGTGATATGTCTGCTCATTACAAAATATTGCATTTCTTTGGTGTTAGTTGTTATTTCTCTTTTTTCATTTCTGATTTTATTTATTTGGTTTCTCTTTCTCTCTCTTTTTTTCTTCATGAGTCGGGTTAAAAGTTTTTTCAATCTTGTTTATTTTTTCAAAGAACCAGCTCTTGGATTCAATGATCTTTTTAAATAATTTTTTAGACTGTATTTCATTTATTGCTCCTCTTGTCTTTATTACTTCCTTTCTTCTACTCACTTTGGGCTCTGTTGTTGTTTTTTTCAAGTTTCTTTAAGTGTCAGCTTAGATTGTTTATCTGAGTTTTTTCTTTCTCTCTTTTTTCTTTTTTGAGATAGGCCTGTAATGCTATAAATTTCCTTCTTACGATTGCTTTCCCTGTGCCCCACAGATTTGGATTGTTTTGTTCTCATTTTCATTTGTTTCAAGTTATCTTTGATTTCTTCCTTGACCTTGTTGTGGACCCATTCATTGTTTAATAACATGTTATTTATTTAGCTTCTATGTTTTTGTGTGTTTTTCAGTGTCCTATTTGTGATTATTTCTAGTTTCCTAGGGTTGTGGTCAGAGAAGATGCTTGATATGATTTCAGTCTTCTTAAATTTATTGAGACTTGTTTTATTTCTTAACATGTGGTCTATCTTAGAAAACACTCCATGTGCACTTGAAAAGTATGTGTAGTCTGCTGCTTTGGGGTGAAATGCTCTGAAGATGTCAGTTAAATCCATTTGATCTGGTGTGTCATTTAAGTTCCCTGTCTCCTTATTGATTTTCTGCCTGGAAGATCTATCCATTGAAGTCAATGGGGTGTTAAAATCCCCAGTATTACTGTATTTCTGTTGACCTCTCCCTTTATGCCCATCAAGATTTGCTTTACATATTTAGGTGTTCTTATGTTGGGTGCGTAAATGTTTACTATGGTTATATCCTCTTGTGGATTGTTCCATGTATCATTATGTAGTGTCATTTGTTGTCTCTTACTATCCTTTTGTTTTAAAGTCTGTGTTGTGAGATATAAGTACAGCTACCTCTAATTTCTTTCTTTACATTTGTGAGAAATGTCTTTTTCCACCCCTGTAGTCTGTGTGTATCTTTTGATCTGAGAGGTGTCTCTTGAAGGCAGAATGTACAGGTCTTGTTTTCTTATCCATTCAGCTACCCTATATCTTTTGGTCAGAGCATTCATGATGACTATTGATAGATACATGTTTAATGACACTTTCGTTTTAGATTATTTTACTTCATTCTTGTTGCTATTGTTTGTTTATTTCAGATATTGCTATCTTTATTTTTTAAATTGTTTTTATTGTTGTTCAAGTACAGTTGCCTCCATTTTCCCTCCACCACCCTTAATCCTCCCCCATTTTGGTGTTGTCTATGGGTCCTTTATACATGTTCCTTGATGACCCTTACCCTTTTTTCCCCGGTTGTCCCTCTCTCCCCTCCTCTCTGGTTAGTGTCAGTTTGTTCCTTATTTCAGTGTCTCTGGTTATATTTTGCTTGCTTGTTTGTTTGGTTGATCAGGTTTCACTTATAGGTGAGATCATATGGTATTTGTCTTTCACCACCTGACTTATTTCTCTTAGCATAATGCTCTCCAGTTCCATCCATGCTGTTGTGAAGGGTAGGAGCTCATTCTTTCTTTCTGCTGAGTAGTATTCCATTGTGTAAATGTAGTTTTTTGATCCACTCATTTACTGATGGACACCTAGGTTGCTTCCAGCACTTGGCTATTGTAAATAATGCTCCTATGAACACAGGGGTGCATAGGTTCTTTTGAACCGGTGTTTCAATATTCTTAGGGTATAATCTGACTGGTCCTTTTTTATGGTTTCTATGTCTTTTTCATGCTGTTTAGCAACCTTATAATCATTACTCTAAACTCTCTATCTCATAAATTATCTCTATCTTGACTCCATTTCATCTAGCTCTTCTTCTGGAGAATTCTCTTGTTCTTTCACTTGGCCTCTTTGTTATCTCATTTTGGCTCCTTCTTTGTATATGTTTCTATGTATTAGGTACATCTGCAAAGACTCTGGTGTAAGTCATAGTCAGACACTGCTTGTGAAAGGCACTGGCCAACATGTTTGGAGCTATCAGTGATACACAGCATGTGACTCCCTCTTGGGCCTGCTTGTGTGCAGAAAGAACCAGACTGTGCACCAAGGCTGGCTTTTATCAGCACCAGGCTCTAGGGAGGGTGAGCTGAAATCTCATAGAGCTCCCCGACATCTGCATTAGTTGTTAAACTTATCAATGATATAGCTTCAAGGTGTAATCAGAAGCTCAGCTTTAAGCTCTATAGAGTGGGGTGGAGTAATATCTGTGGGTGGAGCTATTGCTTCCCATCAGGATGATGTATGTTGGAGAGGAGTGCTTTGCCTGAGGAAGATGGTTCCTGCAGTGAGGGTGATGACTCAGCACAGGGATCCTGGTGGCTGCTCCTTCAGTTCCCTCCCCAGAGCCATGAGCCCCAGACTCTCTTTAAGCATCTCTAGTCTACTATGTCCTCCTTTTGTGGGAGCCCAGGATGAGTAACTGCCATTGAAATTTTTTGCATTGGCCCTTTAAGAGTCTCTCTGAGTCTCCAGCCATCTCTCCCAGGCAGACAGAATCCCTGCTGCTTTTCACAGTTGGATGTTATCTGTGTTACTTTCTGGCTCTGGTGCTGTAAGCTTGGGAGCCCAGCTTAAGGTTTAGGCCCCATACTTCACAGGAGGATGCCCCTGGCCAGTGAAATATCCCTCAAGAACTTTAGCTGTCACCCATGGGAGCCCGCCAACCTTCTTGCAGCTCCTCACTTCCTACTAGTCTCATTGTGGTGAAGTGGTTTCTTTTGTCTGTCCTTAGTTATAAGGCTTCTCTCCAGATTGTATTCTGTTGGTTATTCAGGATGATTTCTCTACAATTTAGCTGTAATTTCAGATTGGTCCTGGGAGGAAGTTAGTGTAGTTTCCACTTACTCCTCTCTCCTCTTGCTCTCACTTCTATATCAAGTAAAACTTTTACCATTTTTTTTGAAATCAAAAGCTTACATCTTCCATGTTTTCACCACTCATTCTCTTTTTAAACTCACTTATGTGTTTTAAATGAATTTCAAGTGAGTTTAATATGAGTGAGTTGTAACTCACTCACTTATCTCAAAACAGTTTTCTTGATAGTTGATAATGAACTAATAAGTAAATTCAGGGAATGCTCTTGGCTTAAACTGCTTGGGGACTTGAGTTGGAAATGACATTCTTTTGGAAACTGCAGATCTGTATCATTTGTTAATCTAGTCCAAATATTTTTATGTGTTTTTCATATAATAACTCACCTTGTCATCACCACACTCTATGAGGTGGTATCATCATCACCTCCATTAATAGAAGCAGAAACTGAGGCCTGGAGAAGCTAAGGATTTGTCTTTGTTCAAATGTCTTTGGTACTTTGGTCTCTCATTTCTATCAATTTTTCTGGCTTCTGCTTTGCTGGTTTCCTCTTCTACCACCTTCCTGTGAGCATTCACTTTTTCAAAATAACTGTTTGTCCTCATTTTTTCTTTCTACTAACTTGCCTTAAAAAAAGTGGTCCTGTCTTCAATTTGGTAATGAATGACTTATATATTTGTTTCTTAAATGCATGTCTTGTGTTTTTGCTGTACAGGAGTTCTTGGAAGAGTAAAGACCTACCTTTTAATTATCTTATATTATTTTTCTGCCATTAGTATTTAGCATCTAACATAGTGGTAAATACGTGAGAGGTAATTTAGGAGCTAAGTTATTTTGTTCCAAACAAGATAAAACAACTATGGCTAATATAAGCAAAAACAAAAATTGTATTAAAAATTTGGGGAACTCTTGGGGCTGATGGAGGCTAGAGCACCAGAGGTTCTCCAGCTGATGATCAGAAACTGCTGCTGGTCAGGATGGGACTCCAACCCCACTGTCTCTTCCATTCTTAAGTTGCAAATGACAGGAAAAGTTACTAAGTAAAGTCCAACCAGATTGTATTAGGTAGGAATGAAATAATCCCACCTCCCCCCAAAAATTCACATTGTGGTTAGAAAAGGAAAAAAAATATTGGGAAACACCCCCCCAAATTTTATAATAGATGCTAAATAAATATTTATTGAATGAATGAATGAATGATTGATCTTGTGACTTTAATCTCCACACTTAAGTTTAGTTTTGCAAGACTAACATGGCATAGTTTCATTATTCTATCTGACTTGAGCTGAGTCAACATGCATATGATAATTGGGAACTGCAGAAATTCAAGGGCAGAGAATCAGAGAGGGCAAGCATGTTGTAAGAGTCAATTTAGAAACTCCAAAGAAAGCATGGTGTTCTTTGGATGTTTAAATTCTAGACTGTTTACTAAGAAGTAAGTCAGAGCATTTGGTTATACGTTGTCTGAACTACACTTCAGCCTGTATACTATTTTAGAAAGAAGAGGCTGAATAATTATTGGGGTAAGTCATGAAGAAGGTATGACTGTTGGTTTGTCCTGAGAAGCTGGATGCAGGCAATTGGAGACTTTCTGCTCTCTCCCCTGCACTTGGAATGTGTGCTCAGCTTGCTTTCCTGGAACTAGAAGCTGCCCATGGCTACAACCTTGAGATGGTAATGTCGTGATGAGACTTTCTGAGCTAGTACATGACTGAACCTAGTCGAGGACCTCTGTGTGCTGTTATCAAACTAAACTTTTAAGATTTGGGGAGCAGGTGTGAAGAACTACTTGTCTTATGGCTGCCTGGGACAAGTGTCTTATATACAGTAAGTTCCTTTGCTTACTAAACCTGCTGCCTACCAAGCTGGAATGGTCTGCCTTTTTCTTTTTCCTACTTCTTATTTTAAAAAAAATTTTAATAAGATTTTATTTGAGCCAAACTGATGACATATTCTGGGGAACAAAATCTTAAATGCTCTTTTCTTCTTTTTTTAATCTGCCTTTTTCTTTGGTCTCTACCTGCCCTCTGAGGATGGGCTCAATTCAAGTTTATAGCTGGGAATCTCCCATGGAAGTTTCAAAGCAACAATAATATAGACATTGGTTTAATGGTCATCATGGCAAATTGAAAAGTTCTAACTCTGCTCTTCCAACTCTTTTGCTGCTAGGTAGACCACTTTACCCCTTTGCTCTCTGATCCTTATAGGAAAAAGAGGTGATTGAAACAAATGAAGTTTAAAGCCCCACCACTTAAAAATCCTGCTTTTTTCAGAGAGAATCTCTCATTTATGTTTGATATAGTGCTAAGGATTAATTATCACTGGCAGGAAACTTGATGGAATACATCCATTGTTTATTTACCTAAAACCATCAAATGACTCTTCAGATAAACTCCTCATAGACTTATCCCAGTCAATGCAAGATGTTCATATGAAATTATGCTCCTCTCTGCATTTCACCAGACTATCCCCTGGCCCCATGCTCATGTTTTTGCTTGTCTACTGGGGTCTAGTTGTTATTTTAGTTCTCTCTGGATTTGTGTTGAAGGCTTTATGGTCTTCTGCCCCTTCTCTGGCCTTCCTTTTTATATAAAGTGGATATTTTGCAGCTCATTGGGCCCAAAATGTTTAGTCCTGGTTTTAATTTTTATTATTATTTCATTTACTTTTTAAAATTTTTATTAAATTTTCTGGGTGACAGTGGTTAATAAAATTATATAGTTTTCAACTATACAATTTTATTTATTTTTCCCATCACTGTCATACACATTTACATGTTCTACTTTTCTTTCAAGTAATATAGATGAATACCATGTCATTTTAGAAATTTGTCAAACATTCAAATTGTTATGTATACATATATGTCAGAAATATCTTTATTTGTATTATTGTTCAAGTACAGTTTTCTCCATTTTCCCCCACCATTCCCCCCACCCCACTCATCCCCATCTCTTACCCTCAGTCCTACCTCCGCCTTTGGCTTTGTCCATGGGTCCTTTATACATGTTCATACATCATTTGTATATTGTGTTGTGTGTTCACCATCCAAAGCCAAGTCTCTTTTCATCACCATTTTCCCCTCTTTACTCTCTTCTACTTCCCCCCCACCTTCCTTTTCACCTGGTGATCATCATACTATTGTCTGTCCTATGAGGTTTTTTCTTTTCTTTTCTTTTTTGCTTAATCTCTTCATGTTTTTCACCCAGGCCCTGAATCTCCCTCCCCTCTGACAGCTGTAAGTCTGTTTTCTGTATCTATGAGTCTATTTTGTTTGTTTATTTTGTTCATTAGATTCCACATATAAATGAAATCTTAAGGTATTTGCTTTTTTCTGACTGACTTATTTCACTTAGCATAATACTCTCCAGGTTCCCCCATGCTGTCACAAAAGGTAAAGTTTCCTTCTTTTTTATGGCCAAATAGTTTTCCATGTTATAAATGTATCATAACTTTTATTCACTCATCTACTGATGGGCAGTTGGGCTGCTTCTAAATATTGGCTTTTGTAAATATCACTGCAATGAACATTCTTTTAGATACCCTCCTTTTAATTTTAAGAGAAGTGGCTACATAGCATACAATAAAATATTACATAAATATATATTGTGTTAGAATTAGTGCCCACATATACACCCTTCACATGGGGCTTACTTTTATAGATTAAATTTAGGGTTCTTGCCTCTGACTAAGCACTTGCATTGAGAGTTTTAAAGTTCAAAAACTCTTCCATAATTTATAGCTTAACCCAGATTAGATGATGATATCTGATCAAAGTCATGTGCTTTTACATAGATGTGATTCCTGTCCTAAGGACAAAGCAGTGTAATATAGGTAAAATTTCACTAAGTTCCATAATGTTACAAAGAATGAACTATCATAATGAAATGATTTTAGTGTTCTTGTAGTGAGTAAAGGTTTTATGGGTGTTGTACTCCCTCCTATCCCATCCCCAATGCACTACCATCACATATAGTTATGCAAGCTTTACATTGCCCCTCCCTAGGGGCACCATTGACTTGTAACCTAAGTAAATGGTGCTACCTGGTTCTGAGCTTCCCTCCAAAAAAAACCCAAAAACCAAAAAACAAACAAACCAAAAACAAAAAAACCCCACAAAACAAAACAGGGAGAAACAAACCCATTAGTGAAATCATAATGTTCATGGGCTAAATACAAACCTTGTACTGAGAGAAAGATCAATTTTTATTTGATCCTTAATTAGGCGTTTGGATGTCATACTTGAAAGTATTTCTATCAGAGTCTTCCTTAATAAGGTACCAAGTGATGTGGTGGGCAAATTTTCAACTAAACACTATGATAAATAGAATGAATTTTGTTGCTTTTCATTACTCCTCAAAAATAACCAGATAACATATGAACTTATAATACAGAAAGAATTATTTTTAAGCAGTCAAAGTAATGTGTTATTGGAGTAGTTTGTTAATACTAATGGTAGATGCAAGACAAAATCTAATGTATGTGGAAAGGTATAAATTACACATCATAGGCTATCATCCAAGAATATTATGTTTCACAATTTAGCAGACAATAAATATTGTCTAATAAAGATCCACTTACAGACTGTATTATTATCCATGGAAAATTGTAAAGTTGATATATTCTTATAAAAAATCAGGGATATATTTATTGAAGTTATTCTAAGATACATATATATCTTAGTGAATGATCATCCATTGCTACATGGAGATTGGGAAAGGCTCAAACTGGTTTCTGGGTCTATTGTAGCATGCTGGAGTGCGATTGCCAATGGTCTCTTGATTTTTATTCTAAACACACTTAAAATAGTTTCAGCTATTAAATTTCAAAAGAGAACTTTGAAAGCACTTTACATGTATTGAAGAGGTAGGAGCTTATCATAGTGGTGGAAGTTACACAGAGTCCGCTGAGAATTAGCAAGTGCCAAGGGTACAGTGGATAGAAGATAGAGCTGAAACTAGGGGAATTCATTCCCAGTCTTTCTCTGAAACAGGAAAGTCACATCATCTACCCTGAATAATATCTGAATTCTTTGTTTAAAAATCATTCTTAATTGTGGTAAAATACACATAAGATAAAATTTACCATCTTAACAGTTTTAAGTACACAATTCAGTGATAATAAATATATTCATATTATTGTGCAACCACTACCACCACCCCTCTCTAGAACTTTTCAGCCTGCAAGACTGAAACTCTGCAACCATTGAGCAGTATCTCCCTATTCTCCCTTCCCTTAACCAGTGTTAACTACCATTCTCCTCTTTGTATCTATGAATTTGATCACTCTACGTTCCTCATATAAATGGATTTGTGCCATATTTGTATTTTTGTGACTGGCTTATTTCATATAGCATAATGTACCCAAGGTTCAACCATATTGCAAGATTTTCTTTTCTTTTATTTTCTTTAAGGAATAACAAATGTTTATTCATAAATGTGTAAGTAACAGACTCTTCTCCATTTCTTAATGCCCCTTCCTCTTCTTTTGAACAAAAGAGAGACAGATGGAGAATGTAGGGGAGTGGGAAGTTAAGAAAGACACAAGGATTGGCCCACCACCTTCTCTTCCTTGTTTTCCATGATGCCATCCTGTAGACCAGCAGAGGCACATGGGCTTCACCCCACAATGTACCATATGGCTATCTAGAGGATTGAGTCCAGATGGCCAGGCAGTTGCAGCTGGATCAACTCTGGTAACAGAGCGGCCTGGCATGGAATGGAGGGAGAAGTGAGGGTGGTCAGGATGTTTCTCACCTTCACTCAAAGCCAAGTCGAAGCAGTGGCCAGACTGTGCTCAGGATCTAAGAAACCATGTGCTTCTGTCTTGGGTACTTACTCTCTTGGGAGAAGAAGTTTTCGGAAAGTGTAAGAAGAATGTCCTCCAGTTGCTGAGAACAAATTTGCACCCATACAAAGAGGAAGAAAGAAACAAAAACTGCATTCTTTAAAAAACTGGAGAGTGGAACACAACCAGGAATATTCCTTGAACTTTCCTGGCCTGGGCAACCTCAGAGCTGGAGGACTAAGCTGGCTTAAAACCCTGAGATTTTCCTGCTTGACAGATTTAAGTTTATGGAAATATGAGTTTCTAAGTTCTTCACTGGGCTGGTCCCAAGCAGGTCATGAGAGGCTCTTAGTGCCTCAGCTCCCTTTACTTTCTAGGCTTGTGCCTTCATAACACTTGCTACTGATTCTGTAGAGCTCCCAGAATCCAGCTCCCCAGCTCTCTCCAGCTCTGTCAGCCTGGACTCCCTTTACAGTCCCAACACACTGGTGAGAGACTGACAATGTCTGGAGCAATGTTTTCTTGGTCTTGAGGGGCCCCTGGGTTCTAGAGTTTCCCTCCAATTTCCTGGAACCATGCTGAGGGAGTAACCCACTGCTCGTCTGGAAGGGCTGCTTTGCTCTCTCAACTCCCTCCTCACCACCCACCATTTCCCTCATCCCCCATTGCCAAGGCAGAAAAATGTCAGTCTGGTCATGGACGGATGGGTCACTTATAATAGTGGAGACAGTATTCCTTGGTGGTAGCTGCATATGTGTTCCTACCATCTATGACATCTGAGGCCAGGAGGAAAGAGCCAGAAGCAAGCCAATATCTCCCCTTTCAATAATTCTCCAAAGCCAGTGTCACAGAACTAGGGAAGAGCTGGCATTAATACAAAAACCAGGGTGTGATGTGTCCTGAGCTAGTGGAAACTAGAAAGATGAGCAATGCCAACCCTCTCAGCAGTGATATCAAGAGGCCAAGAGAGCTGGGGTGAAGCACTTGGCTTAATGCAAGGGAAAAGGGAAATGTGACCCCTGAGACAACATGGGCCCTCCAAGAGCTGGGCTGCACCCTTCCTCAGAGAGAAGCACCCTTACCCTGCCCTTGCCAACAGGGCCCTCCCCAGATCAGACAGGTCTGGAGCCAACTGTGGTGAGAAGACAAGGGGCCTGTGATCTGATGCACACCCAGTCCATCTCCATTGACCATGCAGGTGAGTGGCACAGCTCTGGTGCTTACCTGGCTCCCATTAGGATGACAGGGGCTTCTATTCTCCACTTTGTTTGCAAGTTTAAAAAAGAAAAAGGGGAGGCAAGTCCTTCACCCCTGGAGAAAGCAGTGTCTTTCCAACAGCGCCCCCCCTCCCCTTCCCCAGCCACTGTATTCCATGGAGCCACAAGACAACCACGCAGAGAATTTAGGACACCATTTCTAGATAAGAAATCAGTTTGGAACTGAGGTCAGGGGGAGACACACTGTAAGCAACACAAGCCTACTTTGGTGAAAAGGTGGAGGGAGAGGAAACACATTGTAAGAAATGTTAACGTACAATGAGCACAGGGTACCACATATCACAGAAAGGAAGTCCTGTCCAGTAAGGAAGCTCTCTATCCCATGCTTGGGGGCCTCCAGTCCAATGGCCCATTGGTCACCAGCTTTGCTTTGGGAAGCAGAGTCACCCTTCTCTGGCTCTGCTTCTGGCAGTGTTGCTCCCTTACTCAGATTGATTTTGAATTCTGTGAACTGCATAGTCACAGGCGCCCCTGAGGACTGAAGAGTGCCTTCAGGATGCTGTCAGGGTCCACTTCAACTGTTGGATTGGATGAGACAGCAGAGTTCACCCTGCAAGGGAGCTCCCTGTACGTTTTCACTTTGGAACTGTCACTCAGCCATAGCAGGATGGGCTGGTCTGAGGTGATAATGTTCCCATTCATGTGAAGGTTGTCACATTCATTGGTTGTCCATCCAGACACCAGTTATATTTCTTATATGCAGTGATGACATCATCCTTCTTCACAAAGACCACTTTTGCTACCCCAGGATGAACCAGCTGAGCCTGCTTCAGGGCTCCACATACACAGAAAAGTTCAAAAACGTCCCCCTCGGTGACTCTAGGGTACAGATTATTTACAGTCATTTCAGTGCCTTTCAAAAGGCTAAAGATAGACTCAGCAGGCAGCAGCTCTTTGGGGGAATCCTCCTTGTTTGCTAGTGTCTGGGACATGTTGGTAAAGGCTTTTATTGAACTGAGGAGTGGAGAGCAGGAGTTGTGTATGTATTATTCTGAACCACTTTTTGGGGGAGGGGTCTGAAAAGTGGAAAGCTTGCAACTGCTCAGCCTGGCCATGTGGTAGAGAAAGCTGCCTGAGTCTGCAAATTTCATCTTACTCAGAAGGGAGAGCTGCAATGCCATTGCTTTTATCCAGGTCATTTGGCCTGGTGATTATTAACAATGTTAATCCTCATTCCAGCAGGATGGACACGAGATGGTGTTGTGGCCTTCTGCTGTGGAACCTGGTTAGTTTTAGTGAGCTTCAGAGCTGGGGTCACTGTCCCAATGGGGATGCTCATGAAGGCATCAGGAGAACACTGCTTCAAGCTGAGCTTCTCCTAGGCATCAGCTACCTGGTGGGGATTTTGGGGCACAGTACTCTGCTGCTTGTGGAAGTTCAGCATCTCTCTGGTATCTTGCACTTTTCTTTGATTTGAAGAGGTGCATCTTTCTGCAAAACTTTTCATAACTTCATTTGGCATCTGAGAGGCCAATCTTCTTCCAGGCATCAAACCTCAACTGGAAGATGGTTATGTCGCTGGCTGGCTGAGGAGGTTCTGCTAGCTCCCAGCATGAGATCCAATGTCTCCAATTCCTGGTCTGATGTTGAGTCAACAGCCCATCCACATTTTTTCTACCCATGGCTGAGGCCAACTCAACCCCACCTCTCTTCTCTCCATGGGCTCTCTTCACTCTGCCTCTCCCACATCACCCTGTTGCTGCAGCCCCATGCTTCTGGATGATCTCATCTAAGGAGATGTCCACCCTCTTGCTTCACAAAGCAGCTTAATAACCCACCCCCTTTTTAATGGCTCAACAACATTCCATTGTATGTATATACCTCATTTTGTTTATGTATTCGTCCCTCGAAGGACCCTTGAGTTGCTTCCATCTCTTAATTATTGTGAAAAATGCTGCTGTGAACATGGTGTACAAATATCTGTTTGAGACCTTGCTTTCTATTTTGTTGGGTATATATCCAGAAGTGGTATTGATGAATAATACAGTAATTCTCCTTTTAATTTTTTGAGGAACCACCATACTGTTTTCCATAGCAGCTGCATCATTTTCCATACACACCACAAGGGTCCAATTTCTCCACATCCTCACCAATATTGTTATTTTCTGGGTTCTTTTTTCTCTTTTCTTTTTTGGAGAGCAGCAATTCTAATGAGTGTGAGGTAGTATCTCATTATGGTTTTGATTTGCATTTCTCTAGTGATTAGGGGTGAAAAAATCTTTTCATGTACTTACTGGCCATTTATGTTTCTTCTTTGGAGACATATCTGTTCAAGTTCTTTGTTTATTTTTTAATCATGTGGTTTGTTTCCTTTGTTCTTGAATCACAGGAATTCTCTACATATTTAGACTATAAACTTTTGTCAGAAATATGATTTGCAAATATTTTCTTCCATCGCATGGTTTTTTTTTCACTCTGCTGTGTCCTTTGATGCAAAGAAGTTTATTCTTTTGATGTAGTCCAACTTATCCACTTTTGTTTTATTGCTTGTGGTTTTGGTATTATAGCCAAGAAATCTCTTCCAAATTGTATTTTTCATTTTTAACATGAGTAAACAAAGAATATACCATCCCAACTGTGGGAAGTCTTCCAGACAATAGCAAGGAGGAACTATTTTTAAGTTGCTTCTATGAGGCTTGAGTAATCCTGATATCAAAATAAGATAAGAACATTATGAAAAAGAAAAATTATGTCTGTTTCACTTATTACTATCAATACAAAAATATATTTGCAAATAAAATCCAATAGTGTCTATGCCAGTTAATACACTAGAGCCAATATGGGTTTATCCCTGAACATAAGAAAGGTTTAATATGATAAAAATCCATAAATATAGGTAACTCTTTAATATACTAAAGGAGAAAATTTTATGTAATGAGCTAAAAAAATTCAGAGGAAACCCTTGAAAATATACCCAATCATTATTCAAAGCCCTTTGTAAATTAGAAATAGAAGAGAATTTATTTAACCTGATAAACAGTGAATGCAATGGTATACCATATAACACTCAAAACAAATGAACCACAGCAACATTTAAAAAGATAAATGCTCAAAAAAAAGGACAAATATTCAGCCTCACGTCTTAGTAGTATACAATTCCTGAGAACAGCAAACTTTAGTAATAAAGTCATCCTTGCATCCCAAAGTAATTATTCTTTGGGGAAAAAGAAAAAAACAATCCCAGAGTTATAAATTTCCTTTATCAGTCTATGTATTTTAACTTGTTTTCCTTAAATATAGAAACTAGAACACCCCTTTCTTTGGGTAAATTTAACCAACAGATTATGTCAAAATAAAAAATCATTTGTACTGTCTATCTCATTGCTTTGTTTTTAAGTGCTTATTTTTTAATTAAAATATATGGTTTCCAAAATAAAAATTAAAAAGATAAATATTATTATAATATTTAATGACATCCTTTTATTAGGTTAAAATCACAACATATATTTTAATGTTTTATTTTATTTTATTTTTTTATTGTTGTTTAACTACAGTTGTCCCTATTTTCCCCCCACCACTCTCCCTGCCCCATCCACCCCCACCTCCCAACTTCAATCCTACCCCTCTTTGGCTTTGTCCATGGGTCTTTTATACACATTCCTTGATGACCTTTATTTTTATGAATATACAGATACAGAAAAATTTTAAACTATTTAAAAAATTACTTTAAAATGAAAAGCCAGTGAATAACTGACATAGATTTCAGGAGGATGGCAACCTGAAGGTAGGGAGATGGATGGGAGGGCCTGGATGCTTATATGAAGTACCTGGCATTTGCTTGCAATAGCGCTTTCATAGCAGCATATTAGAGTTAAAATTAAGGAATTAACTAAAAAAATAAAGACCAAGTTTGGAGTTATGACCACCAATTATGAACCATAAATAATGATTAATCCATTTTCATGCATCTGAGGTCAAAGAAAAATCTTCTGACTATAATGTGAGGAAGAATACAGTGGGAGACGATGGAGATATTGTTCTCTTATTTTTAAGAACTGCAAGACTTGAGACTAATATCATGCCAATGGAGAAGAGGAAATAATGAGAATGGGGTTATAGAGAAGGGGAATAACCAAAGAAACAGGTCATACTGACTGACTGGCAGGGCTGGAACCAGACCATGGGGAGAAGTCTTTCGGGGGAAAGGGAGTTCCTCTCCTTCTTATCAAGAAAGAGAAAAGGGAGGGGTGCAGGCAGGGAAAACTGTGCTGCTGTATTCTTTCATTAATACATTCTTCCTCCCAGAAAAAGTCCTTTTTAATAAACTCCATATCCAAAGTTATAAATGTGATGTTAAGATAAATACGTGCCAAGAAGCTACATCTTTAGTCTGAAACACCCTAGGGATGAAATAACTGCCAAATAACAAGTGCAAAGAAGTAAACACCCTCTCACTCACTGAGAGGAAATTGAGGGATTTTCACTCTTGCGGTGTATTTTCTCTTTAAAGTAGGCAGCAAGGTCATCTTTTGAGTGAGGTGGGTGATGGCTTGGTAGGGAGTGTGGGGAGAGCTGTGAATGCTTGAAATGGTCATCCATTTGGTAGTGGTTAAAACTCTGGCTAAGCACCAGACACACTTAAGTTGAGGTCCTAACTCCCAGAGGATACTGTGAATGTTATGTTTAAAGGTCCTTACTGTAATTTTTCTTCTTCCCCCTTCCCCTGCCTCTTTCTTGTTCTTTTTCTCCTCCCCCAATTCCAGTACACAGCCATCTCCATATGGACTGTATTTAATCTGGCTTTTGTAATATTTTGATCAAGGATGACTGGTGAGTAGGGAATTAGGATTGCTCAGGCTTGGCCCATGTGCCCACCCTGGACCATCTGCAATGGACAGTGGTGTGGTATCTGTCAGAAGGTACTATCTCCCATTTAAAGGAATTTCTCAGAAGAAGAAAAGATACCATTCTGGGAAAGCAAAATAATATATTACATATAATATAATTCTACATGATTTTCACCAGCAACATTCAGCAACTCTGATGCAGGTGGACTTTGCATTGGTCCAAATTTATTTCTTTTAGAAAGATGTGACAGAAAAAAAAATAAGCCAAGACAGTGATAATACTGGCAAGACAGAGGATGAAGAGATGCTGGATGTACTTTAAGGTATATATGAAAGGAGGTGAAGAGAGGAGGGAGGACTGGAAGAAAACAAAGGAGCAAAGAAAAAGTTTATTGGGAAAATAAATGTGTTGAAGTTAAAATAGTTGGAGGTCAAGGTCAGAGAATTAGAAGACTTGATTTAATGTTTCAAGAATGAATAATATATGGGGGGATGAGTTTTAGTATTTGGCCATGAAAGTAGTTTGCTAACATGGGCTACAGACAGTGAAACAGAGAGGTTAAAAAAACAGTTGCTAAGCTTTGGGTGGGTCATTCATGTAGACACTGGTGTCTGCCAAGTTATGACAGGTCAGAGGTTAAAGGAGGATATTAAACCAGATGCTAAAGTCCTCAGTGAGAGAGAAGGTGTTGACTTCTTTGCACTTGTTATTTGGCAGTGATTATTGAAACCTATTTTATCCCTAGGGTGTTTCAGACTGAAGATGTAGTTTCTTGGCACATATTTATCTTAACATCACACTTGTAACACTTTGGATATGGAGTTTATTAAAAAGGATTTTTTTTCCAGAAGGAAGAATGTATTAATGAATACGTTTAATATAAGGCTTCTATTGTAGCTATATTAGGTACTGTGAGAATTATCAAAGTTACCTTCTCTGACCTTAAATAGTTTATAATTTGTTGTGAAAATTAGGCTCACACATACAAAACCATGAGAGAATACAGTCTAGTATAGGGTATAAGTTGCAAAGAGAGTAAATATGTACCATAGGTGTTTGGAGAAAAGATACACCCATTTTGTTAGGTTCTCATATGAACTTTCTAGTTAGAAGGAGAGACATAGACTGCTTTTGGAGCTCTCCTATTGGTATGACTTCAAAATATACATATATATATATATATGTATAAAATTTTTTATCAAAAATGAAAATATGTTGTCCCACAACAGGATACCTGTTTATTCTTTATTTTCTATTGCAATGTTCATGAATTGTCTATAGCATTTTAAGTTTTCTAACTCCAGGTGAGGCAGGAGATACCATAGGAAGAACTCCGAGACGGTCCTGCTGTTACCGGCCAGCAGTCCAGCGTCTTGGTTGCCAGAATACGCTCTTTAGCACTTGTGTTGGATGAATAGTAAATCAAGGCAGGGAGGAGAAAGGGAGACATGTCTCACCCACTAACTCAGCAGTCTTGTGCCTGGTCTGATAATATTGCCAGGTGTTCCAACACCACAAGAAACACCATGTTAACACGGGAGGAAGGCAGTCCCTTAAAGTTCTATGTATCGTTTCCACTATCTGGGCAGGAAAGCCTTTGAAACTGTGCTTTCATCCCAAGTCCTGAAAGGTGGGAGAGGGTCCATAGTGCCCAAAGGAAGAAGCCCATGAAACCAGTTTGGTTAATTGCCTACTTCTGGTCAATACCTGTTTTATGAGGGAGTCTCTAATGCTTAAACAAAGAGCCTATAAAAAAACTCTGGGTAAATGCCCCAACTTTAATTAATTGCTTCCTGTCACATACCTGTTCTCACATACCAACAAGATGAACAAATGGAGTCTGGAGCAAAATAAGGATTTGGGCTAACAACCCCCAACACATACCTAAGTTTGGGTAGTCACATCCTCTCTCCTACCCTGGGAAAGCAGGCACCACCTTTGCCTGTCAATCAATATGTAACTTCTTCACCTCATCCCACCAACTATGTAAGTCCTCAGAACAAAGGGCTCACTCTCTTGACTCTCTGGCCACTAGGCCTCAGGCCACCCAGGCGCTTGCCACCTTAGCCTTAGGCAGCCCTTACTTTTGCCTCCTGGACCTATGCCTTTCACTCCCACACCCATCTTAGCTAGGCCCATTCTCTTTCATGGGAATGGATCACTAATAAACCCTGATTGTATGCTAATAGATTTACTGATCTGTAATTCTTTACATGCATTGGCAAGAAGAACCAGGTCTCTCCTGTCAACACAGGGAAATTCCTAATATCATTACTTCATCTTTTCTTTCTTCAAAGTATGTGACCTCTAATTTGGAAATTTCAAAAAGACATTACTCAGTTTAAAATAAATCGCTGAAAAAATTTGAATTTAGTGAAACAATTTTTCCTTTGGTTTCTTCCCAAAGTTTTCATAATTGAAAGAATAATTTTTTCCCAATGATCTGAGTGAAAGACTGTAGTCTCTTTTTAGCATGAAGAAAATAATTTTTTTTCCACAGGATAGTAAAAACTGAACTATGTAATTTATCAAAATTATGCCATTTAGTTATTTGGGTGTGTCCATGATGTGACCCAGCCAAAATGTCTTTTCCTGTAGTCATTATATTGTTATCCAGGTTCCATTGCTAGGAGACATGTCCTAACTCTTGCCAGTATATGTAACAGTCGTGCCCTTTGCCAATTAGAAAATTCTTCTCGAGTCAGGAAAATAAAAGGGATCTTTCTTGTTACAGTGAGGCCATAGTATTTACAAAGTATATTTACTATCACAATACCTCAAGTCTTGTATCAGGAAAAGTTAAGAAAACTTACAAACTGATGACTTCCTTAAATCTTTCAAGAAAGCCAAAGGGAAAAAAAAATGATGGCTTTACTATTCTTGTTTTAGTTCTATCTCAGTAGTGTGGTCCAGAAACCTTGGCCTAAAATGAAGGGCAGAGAGAAGATTAGAGACAAAAATAGAAAAAGAAATTATCATTTTATGTAAAATAATAATTAAAAAAATTAAATGTCCTGAAAGCATATAATAATGGCTCTGTCAATAGGTTTATCTTTGGATATAAATTTGTTTCTATATATGGCAATTGGGAATCTCCATGTAATTTAGAACTGTATTCCAACTTTCTTTTTCTATTTCACTGTATCATTGATTGGAAAATGTTGTAGAACATACACGATCTACAATACCTATGAATGCTAGCCCTTCCATAGAAAAGTAAACTGTTAATTAAGTGCCGCTTCCAAATGAAATGTGACTGGCAGAAAGGATATGCAAGAGGAGAGGATTCCCAAAGGCTGGAGAAGTGGGAGGGTGAACAGGTGTGTGCCTCCCTGGTGCCCTCTCCAGCATTCCCAAGAGAAGAGAGCAGGTAGGGGTAAGAAAACGAGAAAATGTAAGGTTCTGAGAATGTCTGCTTTGCTCCCCACACCCAGAAATTCCCAAACAACAGCCATTTACCCATGCTGGCTCTTCTTCAAGTACAGCTGGGTTGAGGATTCAGGTGAGTGTGGATGACTGTGCTGTTATCAGTTATGAATTTTGATGTTTTCTGGCAGCAGGTGTTTTCTGTAGGTTCATAGAGAACTGAAGGTAGTGGCCCAGGTACTCCACTCAGGAATGCGGTGAGAGTTGAAGGCTGAGAAGTTTAGTGCAGGCATACCACAGCCGGTTTCTTGTCCTGTTTCTCTAGTTCAGAGCCCTAAAGTGAGTTAGCTTAGGACAGATGGTGCCTGTCCCTTGGCCCTGAGCCTAACTGCAGAGGTCTGGTGCAGGTATAGATGATCAACGTGAATGCATTTTATAAAAGTTGCTCTGTTAACCAAACACTCAGTTTCTGCTGACCAAGTGCCCAGTGATGAGCTGTGGTCATTGATGGAGGCTGGACTTAGCTGAAATACATAGGCTTCCCAGCAAGGCTAATTATTTAACACCTCATCAAACTGTTAATGTTAAACCATTCCTTCAATATTTACTTAGTGGGCAGGCTGACAGCTGACTAAGGAGACAGGAGTGAAAAGGAAGATTATGGGTGGCAGCCAGAATTCAGCTGTCTCTTGCTATCTAGGTTATACTTGCAAACCTCACTCACCAAAACAAAGTCAACTGAAGTTAACAAGAATCATCATTTTTGGAAAGCAAATTAGCAATGAGCTATTATTCCTCCCTTACACCACTTAGGGAGAGTTATAATAAAGGATTTTCCTCCTTACTTTCAAAGATATCACAATGGGAGACCAGTGAACAATTTCAAACTCAGTCCCATCAAAATTGTAGTACCTGGAAATTCATTTTTGGAACTATCTTTACTGATTCCAGATTTCAACATGATGAGTTGTGAGGCAACTATATCATGTTCTTGTGATCAAATTATCTGGGATGGAACCTTGGCTCTGCCACTGTGTAAACAGGAGAAAATTACTTAATCTTTTCATTCCTTAGTTTCCTGATTGGCAATATAAGTATAAGAATAATAGTACTGTAAAGATATTATGAACACTAAATGAGCTAATATATGTATAGCTCTCTGAATCGTGCCTACCACACAGTAAATACTAATAGCTGTTAGTTGTCATTCTTTTCCTCTGATACTTTAGTAAAATATTGGCATGGCCATCAGAAACAGGTAGTAAAATGAGCCTTTAAACTAGATCTTCCTGGTACAATATCAAAGATCCTAACCTCAAATAATCCCCCTAACAGGCTGCCTGGAATCTCATCTGTAAATTTACTCCTTATGGTTCTCGTGGAGATATAAACTATACAATCACAAACTGCTGTCTACATTTTTTCATCTTTTTGTCTCCACCAAAATACCTTCTTGTTTGTTTTTCCCCAGGTAAATAAAGAACTCTCTAATTTGTTCCCAACTTGCAGTCCAAACATGTTTGTATCTTGGCATTAAACTATGTTTATTTCTCCTCCTGGAACAATAAAGTTCTGGAGTGGTCCTGGTCTTTTCTCAGTACCTAGCACAGAGTTCAGGTTGTAGTAAATGAACAATAAGTAAGTCTCCAATGAAACTGAACTCTTGAGTTCTCAGAATCTCCAGCCTCCCAACCCTTTCTTCCTTTTTGACTGGACGTCATTGTCACCTCACACTGAATGCCTGTTCACCATTATGAATAACTTCAGTTAAAACTATTAGCATTCTTAATTTCTTCTCTCTTCAGTGTTCCGCTAAACCCAATGTTGCCTCCCAGAAATGATTTACTTCTCTGTTTCTTGCTCTAAAGCCTTAGGACTTTGCCAGTGAAGGAATAACCCCACAGTGTGTAGGTGATTGACATGTCATGTTTATGAATTTCAACTCTGTTCTTTTTTGGAAACCCTGTGACTGCTCCTCTCCACTTCCCTGTTTTTCCCCTAAGTGGATATTCCAAAATATTCACAAGTCCCATTCTTTTGCATATTTCACTCCTTAACTGGTATCATTTTCTTGTCTCTGTCCCCTCAAATTTTTTATCCCCAAACTCTTGAATCTTCTAGTTCTTCTAAGATCTTAATCAGTCAATTATATCTCCTTTCTCTGATTTCAATATCCCCCTTTCCATTGCCTTTTTTTAAAGATCAGAAAACTTTAGTCTTAATATTATAAAAGCATTCCTTGTGATCCTACCTTCACTAAATATCTTGAACTAGTAATCCACATTTTTCTTTTCAACTTCTTTAGTTCCTATTCACCTCTCAACCATTGTTCTCTGGCTTCTAGAAGCCAGATATCTCTTTAAAAAATGGCTGTCACCGTAGTGTTTTGATTTCAGGATGCCAAATTCAAAGACTTCATTTCTTAACACACTTGATCTGCCATTGAGCACTCTAACCTGCTGGCCATTCTCCTCTTAACATTCTCTTCACCCTGGTACTCCAGCAACACACTCTCCTAGAATACCTCCTGACTTTCTGGTCTGTGTGTTTCATCGATTTACCCTTCTCCTTCCACTCATAGATATTGGTGTTCCCTATCATTTTTCTTGGACTTCTCTATTTTTTTGTGTGTGATTTTATCCAGTTCCAGAGTTCCGTCTACTGCCTAATTTTCAATGCCCAAAGGAGTACTCCTTTTTGACTTTTCTCCTGAGTTATTGACCTACCTTTCTGATAACGTGTCAGCTCTCTCAGTGTGAATGTCTATCGAGCATCTCAAAGTCAGCATGGTCCAAACTGAACTCTTCTCGTTCCTTCTGAATCTGTTCTTTTTTATGGATTCTTATATGATAAACGTAAATTTTTTCAATTGCTCAAGACAGAGACTGAAGATATTCAATTCTTATCTCATCCTCATCTCCTATACATGTAATTCATTGTCAGTTTTCTTGAATTTGAGTTTTAAACATATGCCCACTCTACTTACTGCCTTGTTTCAGGCTGCCATCATCTTTTACTCAAATTATCACTTCAGCCTCTTGTATTTTCTCTCTGACTTGGGAACTGACACCTCCAATTTGTCCACCACAACGCATTCAATATCCAAGTTTCTTCACTTACTAAATAGATTAAAAATACATCCTTTAATACCATTCTTCTGTTATTAAACCTGTAGTATCCCACTGCATACCATTGGCTCTAGCCTACTTTACCATACACTCCTCTTAGGATTGCCATTTATACCTTAAGGCTACATAGGAATACTGGTAATGAATTGATTTTTGCCATGCTTTTTCATACTTCTATACTAGTTTTTTCACCTTTACATATCTTTGTCCATTTTATTATTTCTTCAGAATTTCAAAATACTGAACTATAATAGAAATAATAAATTAAAAGAAATTATCCTTCCACTCTCACTTCGATTATTTTCTGCATGAAATCTTTAAAACCTCTGCCAAAAGGCATAGCCAGTCCCTGTTTTATCATAAATATTTATTAATAGTTATCTCTTAATGCCAGCTTAATTGCATTATAATTATGTTTACCTATCAGGCTGCAAACCAGGGAGTCACCGGTTTGATTCCCAGTCAGGGCGCATGCCTGGGTTGCAGGCCAGGTCTCCAGTGGGGGTCAAATGAGAGGCAACCACACATTGATGTTTCTATCTCTGTTTTTCTCCCTCCTTTCCCCTATCTCTAAAAATAAATGAATAAAATAAAATATTTTAAAAATAATAAGTAAACATGGAAAATAGTTGGGATTTGAATACTGGTTGAATATATGAAGATGTAAGAGAGGAGTTAAAGAATTCCCCTTGATGATTACAGATTCTGAGTTTATGTTTACCTCTGTCACTAAGAAAAAGACCCTGAGGAAACTGACTCACATGACAACTAATGCTTATTGAAGGTGACTTATTGAAGGTGACGGGAAGGAAGAATGGGGCTGGGAAGATTCCAAAATAGGGCAGACACTAAAAAAATACAGTGCAGACAAAGATCATGGTCTATAAATACAGTGTTTGAGAACACTGCACTGAGGGCTCATAAGAGAACCGTGGGAAAAAAAGTACAAAGAGGTTGGGGAAAGTCACCTGAAACAAACTTTCCCAGCTAGTCAGTTCTGCCTGGTACAGGTGTGAGGTTTGCACATTGGTTCTGAATAAGGTCATCTTCTGGAACAAACCCTTTGGCACTGGAAAATTCATAATGTGTAACTTTTGCCGGAAGTTTGAATAAGCATTTACATTTAATAGTTTATTTCTTCTTTCCACCAAAAATATTGGTGATTAGCACAAAGGTAAATTTGGAAGAAATTAGAGCAGAGAATCTAATTAATAATGTGGGAATACCTGCTACTTCTGTCTTTTAATAAAAATTATATATTATAGCTCTTGTCTCTTTTGTCCTTATTATTTCTTTTCTCTATTTCTCTTAAAGTATATCAAGGATATGTTACCACGTAAAGTTCTCTATGTACCTTGAAGCTTTAGGATACCACTCTGTCCCCTACAGTGATTGAATGTATATTTGTTGTCCAAATCATTGGTTAAAGAAGAGCTGGCATATTTTTTATGGCTTAAAAATTAAGTAGAATCTCCCCAGTAAAAATGAAGCAGAATTGTCTACCTACCTCTAGAGGCTGGCTAACCAATGTAGTGTTTAACAAAAATTTTACCTCTTTCTTGACGTATAAAACATCTTTTTCTGGGAAAAGTGCTTCACAAAATATTATTTGCGTATTGCTTCTAAATTGTACAGTGCCATATATTTGTTAGAATAACAGAACAATCTAAATAAATGGACTTGCCATTTTAACCCTCTACCCACATAAAAAGATTGCCAATACTTTGGTGCATAACCTTGAGATTATACTTAGCCTACTAGATATTTGCACATTTAAATATAAATATGTAGGTTTTCTCACCCTTAATATAAATATTAATCATAGCAAATGATTAATATGTATGCATATTTTGTAACATTTTTACTCATATAAAGAATTTTAAAAGTAAGTATGAATCATGGAGATATTTTAAAATGTATTTGTAAATTTGTTGATAGTCTTATCCCATCTAAATTTGGAGTTTAATTCTTTTACCCCTTGAATGTAGCTGCCATAGTGACTAGATTCTAACAGATAATAGAACATGGCAGAGTGATGTTATTTTATTCTGAAGCTAGGTTATAAAAGGTGATTTTTTGGAAAATGCACTTACTTTGAGAGCCATGACAAGTGAAAAGGCTGGCTACCTGAAGCAGTCATGCTGGAGAGACCATGCAGAGTTAGAGAGAGAGAGAGAGAGAGAGAGAGAGAGAGAATCACCATATTCCTGATAAGTTCCGTCCCCAACATTTAAGCTACTGTAGCTGACCTAGGAGAGAAGAAAAAAGCAGTTCTTGCTAAACCCTGCACAAACTAGATAAATGTCATTGCTGTCTTAAGCCATTAAGTTTGGGGTTGTTTTGTTACATATTGATAAGAACACACCTAATAAATCTCTCTTAATAACTATAGAGTGTTTTAATATTATGGGCATATTTCATTTAACTGGTTGTTGGACACTGAGGGTTTTTTCCCCAGATTTTAGTTATTATAAAATTGTTGAACAACCTTTAATATACATGCCAGTGCACTGGCACAATATTATTTTAAGTTGAATTCTTGGGAATTCTAGGTAGTACCCAGAAGTGTGTCATGGTGGTGTGTGGGAGGCCTCTCTGCCTGGCGTGGGTCCAGCTCCCACTGGGAGATGCACAGGACCCACGTCCTCAAATAGGTTCTCCCATGGGGAATCAGGTCTGCAATGTACTTAGGCTGCTAAGAGTCTTGCTTTTTGCTAAAACTCCCTCACCCTGAATTTAGGACATTTACTGCAAAGCAACTTCCTAAAAACCATGCTAAAAATTCCAAGGATGAGTGTAAAAGGTCCAACTACTTTTGCCTTTTCATTTGCAAATATTCATCTTCTGTGATGTGATTACCAGCATCCTCTCCTTTGTTTTCTGTATAAGGTAATCAACCACCTGAAGCGAGCCTGCGCATAGTTAATGAGGACCTTCTTGTAATGTGTCCAGTAAGACAATAAAAGCTCATTGGAGCAAGGGTCAAGGCTCTTGCTTCCCTTGAGAGAAAAGCCATAGCATCCCTTTTCCTCCACTGGATTCGGTAATCTGTGTGAATGTCTCATTTTCATCTATAATGACGTGGACCCCACAAGCCGGGGTCTGCATCAGCGGTGGTTTTGTCACAAAGATCCCAAATTATGATGATAATCCGTTTTAATCTTTGCCAGTCTAAGGCAGAAAATAGTAGTAATATATACATAAAATTTTGATGAGTTACTTATTTATCTGGCAAATAAACATAATGTTATTATAACTGTATAGTGGAGATGGTGGTTATTCTGTCATATTTCTAACTTTAGAGCATTCTTTTCTCTCAGATTGAGTGAATTCTAGAATCCCTTAAGGGATTTTCTCAATGTACAGATAGTTGTAATTTTCTAACTTCTCTATACAACCTTCTTTTCCTGCTAGTCCCCTGGTTGACAGCCCTCTCCTCCATGGCACTGCCTCCGGTGTCTGAGGGAAACTGGAAGAAGTGTAGGGCTGTCTGCAGGGAATATGACCGAAAAATCTTAACATTTTTTATATTACAAGGAAAATAAAATATAATGCATTGGGGGAGATTTTAATCACTAAATTTGGATAAAATTTCCAACTTGTAAAGCAATATTTTCCACATTTTTGTTGAGAAAGTTTATCTTGCTCCCACGGACATAACTTCTTTTTGTAAGTATGTATCAGGATTTATGCTTGAAATGGTTGCACACAACTTCCTCTTGAAGGTTTGGTGATATTCTCTTTCAATTCTTGTAAATTGTCGTCAACGACAAATTTCATGGGTACTGGGAATATCGTGGGGGACACTTTGTTAGGTGTATGAACCACTATGCTGTACACCTGAAACTGATACAGAATAATATTGAATGCAAAGTATAATTGAAAAAAGTTAACAATTAAAAAAATTATTCATACAGGTAAATAATTCAATTCTAAATATTATACACATAAAAGTTTTTATATTTCAACAGTGCAGATTACATTTCAAAGCAAACATTTGCCTTTTATTTCACTGAAAAATGTAGTGTTTGTCAATGTACTAGGTTGGCAGTGAATGAGGTGAGCAATGTACTAGGTTAAAGCACTTTGAGGGGAAGCTGAGCCACAGACACATTGGGCTCACAGCTCGGAGATTCCCCCTCCCACACCCCCAGGATCTCTCTGCCTTGCCTTTATGGTCCTGTCTCATACTCCTGGCTGCTGAAGTTGAGGTCAACAATTGATGTGCTGGCAGCAGTATCTCCTTGGCAATGCTCTGTAGGTTGCGGCAAAACAGCAAATGCTAGCTAGGCCTCGCTCACTCTCATCTTACTTTCATCTGTGGGGACTGCTCTGTTGCTATTCTCTCCTATTCTGTTTGTTTTCTGATTTACTGTTTATTTAAAATTTTATTTCCTATTTATTTTTCTGCCAGGAAAACCCACTACAACTTACCTCATCCTTCATCTTTATACCAGACGTAACTCAAATTTTCTTACCTACCAACATAATTGTCATTGTCTGAGGCAAAAGGTGTTGGGCTCAAACTTTCTCTTGCTGTTTCATGGACTGATAACAACCATTACTCCCCAGTGTGAGTCTGTGTGTATATATAGATATATATCTGTCTAGAAGGTACCCAGTCATGTAAAATGAAAAATATACACATTTATTAAAGAAGATACAAGTAACATTGTACATAGGACAATGATACCTCAGTCCCCTTCAAAGTAGACACCTTGGGACCTCACACAGTTCTCCCAATTACCATCAGCTGTCCCATTGCATTTTCCTGAATCTAATAGATGGTTTGAAATCTCTTCCTTTTCAAAAGTGATTTTAGTTTTGGAAAAAGCCAGCAGTTGCAGGGCACCAAATCTTGGCTATAGGGGGGCTGAGTCACCTGGGTAATTTGATGTCTTGCCAAAAAACTTTGTACAAGATGTGATGTATGAGCGGGTGCATTGTTGTGATGAATCTGCCAATCACCAATTTCCCATAGTTGTGACCTTCTTAATCATCCAAATAGTTTCTGCAGAGGAATGTTCAAGCTTAATGAAATAATCAATGCAGATTTGTTGCTCTACTCACTCAGTCATTTTGAATGCAATGGCCACACAGTACACATGCTCACTCAATGGCATCTACCACCCCCACTGACTAGTACAGTGAAGTTGTCATTGTTCACACATGTGCATTCCAGTCCACTCTCCTTGACTTCCGGGTTATATCAATGGTGCACAAATGGTTCTAGTTATATTAACAATGGCTGGACTTTTACCAACAGACTATATATATGTATATATATATAAATTTGCAGCACTCCTGTGAACAATTTTCTGTTGGAAAGCTTTGTGTTGGTATCAATTTACTAACACTTTTTTGTTAATTTAATGTCAATTTTTACAATTAACTTTCAACTTTATTTTCCATTTTGTGGTACTCATGGTATCAGCTGTGTTATCAGCTAGCTAATCATGTTGGTTTCATACAAACGGTGCTTTTTCATCTTTTTTTTCTGTTCTGGAAAATAAATAGGATGGGGATGATCTAACTGTTGAAGGTATTTTATTTTATTTTTCACTTTTTGTTAATGATTTATTACAGAAGATGTGAGGAAAGACTCCATTTCACAATTCTGGATGCAAAGAGAGGAAATAATTATCCAAATGACCCTTATGTGGACTACATTTTCTTTTTTTATATTACTTTTCATTTCACACAGCATTCTTTATTATATATGTACTAAAAGATAGCTTAAAATTTCTAAGTTGAAATACCCCATCTATAAACTGTTATTAATGCGAAAATGTTTACTGAGCCCTTGGGGACTTTTAGCTGGAGAACATTTCCCTCCACAACTCAAGTTGTGGACTTGTTTTCACAAGCAGATTTATTGGTTTCATAGGGCAAAGAAGGATTTCAGTGCTGTGCTTGCTCCATTTCTCATTGTAACAGTATCTTGCTAGGACCAATTCCAGGACCCCTTTGTCTTCAGAGTAGGTAGATTCTTCTGGCAGAGAATTTTTCTGTCAAATCCTGGGCAGACAGGGCGGATTACAGGACCCAGGTGTGTGTGCTATGCTGGGGTGTGACTAGCACTCAGGTGGCGCACTCATTCACAAAGTCTTAGGTTTTGCCTTGGTAGGTCTGCTTTTGACATCATTCATTCAGATGAGTTCATAAGAGAAAAGGAAGAGGCTGATGAATACATAAACTTTGCCTCGTCCATCTGTATCTGAAAAGTGTCTGGCCATTTATTTTTGTGATTGGAATTCATACAGGTCCAGTGTAGTACTAGTCAAAATTTTGAAATGTCCTATTTTATGGAGAGGAAAAGTGAGATAGCTAAGAGTTTTATATATCAGCGGTCTATTTGTAGTAGAAATGAAGAAGAAAATTACCTACTTCTCTTTTTTTCGTAATGAACAAATGAAAAATGGAAATTAAAAAATGCTTCAAATACAAGTATGAGTGTTTGCAGTATCATTGTATGGTTATTGACTGTGAGTCCAAGCCTTGGTAGCAGATGAATCAAGTTCCATGTCATAGACCTCATGACTGGAGGAACACTGATTCTAGTGAGTCACAGCTCATGTCATTATGACACTGGATGGGACAGCATTCCAGGTTCCTCTGCCTTTTAAGGGAAACAAACTAGGTCACACTTCAATGAAAACCCAAACAATAGGGCCATTTTCAGAGACCTTCTCCCACTGATGCACATCTGCTATGTTCAGGAGATAGAGGGTGGGTGCCTGGGTGAGGGGGCTGCATTATGCTGGAAATAATTTTCTCTTGTTCTGGGCTTCTTAGTGACAAAGGTCATCATTAGCAGGCAGTGTTTGGTAATCTAGATGCTCTGGCTTACTTTTGTCACCAGATTAATTCACCCTAAAGAAGCCAGCTTTACATTCCTTTGTTCCTCATCAGGGGATTCTGCATTCAGGTGGTGGTATTCAGCAGCAGGTTTCAGGTGGTGGTATTCAGCAGCAGGTTCTGCTATTTCTTCTTCATGCTGGTGGTCCATTGGTATTGGTCCTCACAGAGTTCATCTGCAGTAGAGAAGTGCGAAAAGAAAGCTCAAAGATGCTGTGTTGCATGGAACATAATGCACAGTAATAACAAACAGCTTGATAAAATACTAGCAGCAGGGAGCACAGTTATTTATCACTTCAAGGGAAAATCAAGTGAAATAGCTATAAATCATTTAAAGTATGTTTCTACCCATCTTTCTTGAGTTTCAGTCTCTTTGGCTGGGAAACAGAAAAGACCTTTATTTCCTGAGCCAGGATTTTCAGTCCCTGGTGTGCAGTGCCTACCTTGGCTTCCTGGGAAGGAACAAACCCAAGGCAGAATCAGAGAGCATTGTCTGCAAACAGGATTCAGAGTTTTTGGAATACTGACTTTAAATCAATTTTTTAATTCAGATGACCTCTTTACTGAATTTTTGTTATCTACATTATCTTAGAAATGTATCCTTTTCATTGAAGTCAAATTTTTCAGTAGAGTGGCATACAGTATTCTCTCATAATTTAAATAATTTTTTCTAAGTTGGTGTTTGTCCCTGGAATGGCTGAGATAGCAGGCTACGGTTCTGCAGGATTTCAGGATTGGCATACCATTTGCTTGTTTTGTGGCTTGAACAGTCTCTTAAGGCTCTGAGGCTTGTTTACTCATCTGAAAATTGGAATACAAATAATATCTACCTGTATGGTTGATTAAATTATTAATGATTGTCAATCATTTAACTTTCTGGCACATAGCCATAAGTATATGGTATTTTTATTATTATTGTGTTTTTTATTTGAATTATTATATATTTGTGCTTTTTGTCCTGATTTTTTTGGATTACTCTTATCATTTCATATTGTGTACTTTTTCCCAAAGGAACCAGTCCATGAGTTTATATACTTATTCTACTCTGTTTTGTAATTTAATGTTAATTTTAAAATTTAATTCTTATTTCCTTTTTTTGTAGGCACATTTTATATTTCTTTACCTAGCTATAACTCTCAAAGTTTACTTCTTTGTTTATTTATATTTACTGCGTTTAAAAACTATTATTAAGGTCGAGAAGATGGCAGTGAGGTAGGCGGGAGTGGAGCCCAGTTCTCCCTGTGCCCAGCTGCATGCAATACCTAGCTGATCTTCTGAGGAACAGAGTGAATAACCACAGAATCCCAGCTTATATGAAGTTTGGAGGCAAAAAATTGCAGAGGACATTGAAAATCGGTCAGTGAGGAGGTTGGGCTGGGATGGTAAGGTCCCTGGAATCTGCGCAGGCACCAGGGCTGCTGCAGCCCCGGCCCAATGTGGTGCCTGTGGCAGGATACGGGAGGGAGAGCTAGAGCACCAGCTCCTTCCCCTACCAGGGCAGGAAGAAAAGCCCAGCACCAGGAGGGACCTGGATGCTGAAACTCAGAGGGGAATAGAGACAAAGCAGGAGACACACAGAGGTAGTACACATCCACTGGGATTGTGGACACAGGCACCAGAGAAATTAGGGTGCCCGGCGACACCTGGAGAAGGAAGGAGTTGGGCCATGTCAGACCCTGACTCAGATTGTCTCCAGACTGGTTGGAAAGTTGGGCTGCATGAAAAGCCATGCAGCTTGTTAAGAATGGTGGGCAGCTGCTTTGTCAGAAACTTTCCAGCAGAGGCTGGCGCACCGGAGTTTGACTCACGCTGTGAGCAGCTGAGTGACTGATTTGAGCCTGGCGGCTCACGGAGAACCTGGGACGGAGGCCGGGAAACTGCAAATATTGTGACCCAGACCTGGTCCACATCTTCTCAAAACCATAGGAAGGGAGAAAAATGAAGCCCGGCCTCTTTCTTCCAGAGGCATCTAGGAATACCAGCAGAACTCACTGAATGGGTTTAAAGTAAGCAGGAGGCTTATTACTATCTTTTTTTTTTCTTTTTGGATCCTCTCTCTTTTTTCTCCCTTTCTTTTTCTTCCTCCAAGTGAGACCATAAGACATGGAGTTACAAAGGGTCCAAAGATAGATCGAAAGGGGGAGCATAAGGCTAACACCAAAAACCTGAGCCAAATGTCACTTTGTTATCCCATAGAGCTGGCATTTTATTGTTTATGTGTATTATTATTACCTTTCCATTATTTTTACCACTTTTATTTTATTAGTATTTTAAATTATATTTTAATTGTTGTTGAAGTACAATTTTCTATCTTTTACTCCCATCCCAACCCACACATCTAGCCCTCCTCTCCTCCCTCCCATTTCTACCCACCCCTAGTTTTTTATCCATGTGTCCTTCATACTTGTTCCTGTAAACTCTTCCCATTTTCCCCTGAAATTCCCCTGAAATTCCCTCTCCTCTCCCCTCCCCTCTGAACACTGTCAGTCTGTTCTCTATTTCAATGTCTTTGGTTATATTTTGCTTGTTTCTTTGTTTTTCTTTAACAGGTTCCTGTTAAAGGTGAGATCATATGGTATTTGTCTTTCACTGCTTGGCTTATTTCGCTTAGCATAATGCTTTCCAGATACATCCATGGTGTCGCAAAGGGTAGGAGCTCCTTCTTTCTTTCTGCTGCATAGAATTCCATTGTGTAAATGTACCATAGCTTTTTGATCCATTCATTTACTGATGGGCATCTAGGTTGCTTCCAACACTTGGCTATTGTCAATTGTGCTGCTATGAACATTGGAGTGCATAGGTTCTTAGGATATAATCCTAGCAGTGGAATTGCTGGGTCAAAAGGCAGATCCATTTTTAGTTTTCCGAGGAAGTTCCATACTGTTTACCATAGTGGTTGTACCAGTCTGAGGTCCCACCAACAGTGCACTAGGGTCCCCTTTTCTCCACACCTCTCCAACACTTGTTATTTGTTGTTTTGCTTATGATGGCCATTCTGACTGGTGTAAAGTGGTATCTCATTGTGGTTTTAATTTGCATCTCTCTGATAGCTAGCAATATTGAGCATCTTTTCATGTGTCTCTGGATCCTCTGTATGTCCTCCTTGGAGAAGTGTGTCTTCAAGTCCTTTGCCCATTTTTTAATTGGGTTGCTGGTCTTCTTAGAGTGGAATTGAGTAAGTTCTTTATATATTTTGGAGATTAAACCCTTGTCTAGGGTATCATTGGCAAATATGTTTTCCCATACAGTTGGTTCTCTTTTTATTTTAATACTGCTTTCTTTAGCAGTGCAGAAGCTTTTTATTTTGATGAGATCCCATTTGTTCATTCTTTCTTTTATGTCCCTTGCTCTGGGGGACATATCCGTGAAAATGTTGCTGTGTGGAATATATGACATTTTCCTGCCTATGTTCTCCTCTAGGACTTTAATGGTGACATGGCTTATATTTAAGTCTTTTATCCACCTTGAATTTATTTTTGTGTATGGAGTAAGTTGGTGCTCAAGTTTCATTTTTTTGCACGTAGCTGTCCAGTTCTCCCAACACCATTTGTTTAAGAGGCTGTTTTTCCTCCATTTTATGTTGCCGCCCCCTTTGTCAAATATTAATTGACTGTAGACACTTGGGTTTCTTTCTGGGCTCTCTGTTCTGTTCCACTGGTCCATGTGCTTGTTTTTATGCCAGTACCAGGCTGTTTTGATTACGGTGGCCTTGTAATAGTTTGGTATCAGGTATTATGATCCCTCCCACTTTGCTTTTCTTTCTCAAAATTGCAGCAGCTATTCGGGGTCATTTATGGTTCTATAGAAATTTTTGAAGTGTTTGTTCTATGTCTGCGAAATATACCATTGGTACTTTAATAGGTATTGCATTGAATCTGTAAATTGTTTTGGGTAGTGTGGACAGTTTGATGATGTTAATTCTTCCGATCCATGAACATGGTATATATTTCCATTTGTTTGTGTCTTCCTTGATTTCTTTCATCAGTGTTCTGTGGTTTTCTGAGTATAGGTCTTTTACCTCCTTGGTTAGTTTTATTCCTAGGTATTTTATTTTTCTTTTTGCTATATTGAATGGGATTTTTTTCTTGATTTCTGCTTCTGCTGTTTCATTGGTGATGTACAGAAATGCCTTTGATTTCTGGATATTGACTTTGTATCCTGCTGTTTTGCCAAATTCATTTATTAGGTCAAGAAGTTTTTTGGCGGAGTCTATAGGATTTTCTATGTACACTATCATGTCATCTGCAAACAATGACAGGATTGTTTCCTCCTTTCTGATTTGGATGCCTTTTATTTCCTTTTCTTGTCTGATCACTGTGGCTAAAACTTCCAATACTATATTGAATAGAAGTGGTGAAAGTGGACAAACTTCTCTCGTTCCTGATCTTAGTGGAAAAATTTTTAGTTTTTGCCCACTGAGTATGATGTTGGCTATAGGTCTCTCATATATGGCCTTTATTATGTTGAGGAACGCTCCCTATACTCCCACTTTGCTGAGTGTTTTTATCATAAATGGGTGCTGTACCTTATCAAATGCTTTTTCCGAATCTGTTGATATGATCATGTTATTTTTATCTTTGCTTTTGTTTATGTGATGTATTACATTTACTGATTTGCAAATATTTACCATCCTTGCATCCCTGAGATGAATCCCACTTGGTCATGGTGTATGATCTTTTTAATGTATTGTTGGATGTGATTTGCCAATATTTTGTTGAGGATTTTAGCATCTATGTTCATCAGCGATATTGGCCTGAAGTTTTCTTTCTTTGTTGTGTCTTTATCTGGTTTTGGGATAGGATGATGCTGGCCTCATAAAAAGAGTTTGGGAGTCTTCCATCATTCTGGATTTTTTGGATTAGTCTGTGAAGGATAGGGGTTAGCTCTTCCTTTAATACTTTGTAGAGTTCTCCTGTGAAACCATCTGGAACTAGACTTTTGTGTGTCGGGAGCTTTTTGATTACTGCTTCAATTTCATCTGCTGTTATTGGTCTGTTCAGGCTTTCTGCTTCTTTTTTTATTGAGTTTTGGAAGATTATATTTTTCTAGAAATTTGTCCATTTCACCTAGGTTTTCAAATTCCTTGGCATACATAGTAATGCCTTCATAGTAATTTCTTACAATCCTTTGTATTTCTGTGATGTCAGTTGTAATCTCTCCTCTTTCATTTCTGATTGTGTTTATTTGGGTCCTCTCTCTTTTTTTCTTGATGAGTCTGCTTAAAAGCTTGTCTATTTTGTTTATCTTTTCAAAGAAATAGCTCCTGGATTCATTGATCCTTAGAATTGTGCTTTTAGTCTCTATGTCATTCAATTCTGCTCTGATCTTGGTTATTTCCTTCCTTTTACTTGCTCTGGGGTGTCTTTGTTGTTGTTCCTCAAGTTCTTGTAGACATAGGGTTAGTTTGTTTGTTTGAAATGTTTCTGTGTTTTTTAGGTATGCCTATATCGCTATGAACTTCCCTCTCAGGACTGCCTTTGCTGTTTCCTATACGTTTTGGGTTGTTTTGAGTTCATTTTCATTTGTTTCCAGAAACCTTTTGATTTCTTCCCTTATTTCATTCTTGACCCATTCATTATTTAATAGCATGCTATTCAATCTCCGTGATTTTGAGTGTTTCGGGTTTCTTCCCTTGGGGTTGGTTTCTAGTTTCAGTCCTTTGTGGTCAGAGAAAATGCTTGATATGATTCCAATTTTCTTGAATTTGTTGAGGCTTGCTTTGTGTCCGATCATGTGGTCTATCTTTGAAAATGTTCCATGTGCATTTGAAAAGAATGTGTATTTTGCTTCTTTGGGATGAAGGGCTCTCTGTATATATCAGTTAAGTCCATTTCCTCTAGGGCATTGTTCAATGCCACAATATCTTTGTTGATATTTTGTTTGGAAGATCTGTCCATTTTTGACAGTGGGGTGTTAAAATCCCCTGCTATAATTTTGTTGTCAATATCTTTCTTGAAGTCCTCTAAGATTTTCTTTATGTATTTGGGTGCTCCTATGTTGGGTGCATATATAGTTACAATGTTTATGTCTTCTTGGTGGATTCTTCCCTTAAGTATCAATAAGTGACCTTCTGGATCTCTCTTTATGGCCCTTTTTTGGAAGTCTATTTTGTTTGATATGAGTATTGCTACCCCCGGCATTTTGTTCCTGTCTGTTCACTTGGAAAATTTGTTTCCAACCCTTCACTATCAGTCTGTGTATGTCTTTTATCCTGAGGTGGGTCTCTTGTAGGCAACCTATGTATGGGTCATGCTTTCTTATCCATTCAGCTATTCTATGTCTTTTGATTGGAACATTTAATCTCTTTATGTTTAAGATTATTATTGATAGGTACTTATTCATTGCCATTTTTGTATCTGTGTTCCTCTCTCTCTCTCTCTCTCTCTCTCTCTGTTCCTTCCTTCCCTTAAAACAGTCCCTTTAGCATCTCTTGCAGAGCTGGTTTGGTGGAGGTGTATTCTTTTAGACTTCTTTTGTCTGGGAAGCTCCTTATTGGGCCTTCCATCTTAATTGGCCTTGCTGGGTAAAGGCTCTTTTGCTGAGAGTCTTGGTTACAGGCCTCTAGTTCTCCTTACTTGGAATATTTCTTGACATTCTCTTATTTACTTTATAACAAATACAAAAAAAAGTAAAAAAAAAAACTATTATTAATGGTCTGAATTTTTCTCTGAATACAGTTTTACAATTTCCATTCTTCTGAATAAAATCTAGGTAATGTACCACATATATTCAGTTTTGCAGTTGGAGTTATTGAGTAGAATAACATAATATTTAGTTTATTGTCTTTATTTCTTTCCATTTTTCTTCTGTCTTAACAAGTTTCTCATGTTTAATGATTCAGTTGTCCAAAATTTTAACTTTACTCTTGACTGCATCCAATGTGGCTTAATTGTTATATTATATTCTTAGATTTCCTGAAATCCTTCTTACTATACTCATCTCCTTTTTCACCTCATTCTATTACCTTTCATTTCACAATTTTAATTAAAATTTTATTTTTCTGTTGCCTTTTCATTTTGATATTTTTTTTCTTTATGTGTTCTCTCAATTTATAGAGGCTAGATCTTTTGCAATCTTCCTAGGATGTCAGTCAAGTTCCAAAACTTTTGTTCTAGATTCTGGTATAACACATCTTCTGAAGCTTTCCAGGATATACTGTAGTTGCTTTCACTTTACATTACTACTTTAAAAAAATTTTGTATCCTTGCATAAAAAGGTGAAATATAGTCAGACTCAGTCAGATCTTACTACTCTGCAATGGGAATTGAATCCTTGGCTTAAATCTGCAATTGGAGATTGTGTTTAATGGGCACAGTTTTTATTATTTCATTAGTTAATAGGACAACTTTTACCTAGTATACCTTTCTCTACTTTTTGTTGGATCTTTCTATTCCATCTGTATGGTAGTTCAAATTGATGTCTATGTAATACTTAATTACAGAATGTACTATTGCAATAGTGCCCCATTTGTGCTTCCCCCTTATAGTGATTAAATTGTGGGCATCACAACCCTTATAATTCATAGGTACAATACCAGTTTTTCTTTATCTTTCACTTAGGTATTTTCTGAAGTTTGAGGTATATTCCAGGTGATACCACTCCTAAGTTTGGGCAAGAGGCCACTGCCCTTGGCTGTATGCTGAAGAGAGCATAATTCTGAGTCATTTTTAACCATGCCCAAGCCCATAGGACTTGGAGTCTATGGATCCAGTGTGAAGTATACATCTGTAGCCCATGCATCCTCTTGTAAAACACATAAAAGGCATGTGGATCCCCAGGATTTTTAATCTGCATGACCCAAACTAACTTTTTGGGTTTGCACAGTTCTCTTTTCTCATCCATCTCTTTGAGTGCTGAACTGTTCTGTTAGTGTGTCCATCCCTTGGATTTAAAGGTAACCTAGATATGACTGTTAGAGATGGGGTAAATAGCTTAACTAGTTTCAGGTATGAAAACTATGTGACCACATGCATGATCAAAAAGCCCCTTGTGGTTCAGGCTGGGACAGGATGTGGGGGAAGGAAAGAGGGTGCCGTGGGCTGAGGGGCCAGAAGCTGGTTCTTTCTGTGTAGCTGTATCTCAATAAATCTCAATAAGAAAATCTGGATTTCTAATATATAACCTAAAATGTTACATTATTATGAAGATATATTTTCAACACAAGAAAATATGACATTTCATTTAAGAAGTTTTTTATTCTGATTTATAATTTTTAAATACTCAGACATATGATATATAGGCCTCCATTTTTGCTCTTTGTTTGGAATCCAAAATTGTTTAGAGTCAATTTGCTTCCAGTTAGTAAGAGAGTGACAGGGGAGAAATAAGGAGATGAGTGGAGCAGGGTTCTGCACCCACAGATCTAAAGGGTAGGAAAGAGTCAGTGCCCTAATTCCTGTGGTAAACCCCCCAGTTCTCCCAGTCTGGGTACTCATAATGGACTATTATTACCAATCCTCTCCTGTGGTCATTGTGTATTTATTATAATATTTATATTTAGAAACAATGGTTCCATGTTATTACAGAGAAACTGATTTTAGGAACCATTTCCAGCAACCTTTGTAGTGGAAAGTATTATTTCTAAATTAATTATACCAGATAAACCTTCATGCCAAAGTAGAGAATAAATTATTTTTATCTGCCAATATGGTACCTTTGAGGGAACTAATAAATAGTAAAATAAATAAAATTAGCGGTATAGATTGGCATACTAAGAGATCATTTTTACTGATGTCATGTAACTTCAATATTCTTTGGTTTCTAAGATTATAAAATAAAGCTATTTGAGTCAGTTTGTAACATTTGCATTTGAATAACTAAGGTTTTATGTAAATGTTTCATAGTATTCATTTATTTATTCAAGACATCTATGTTGCATTTCTACTATGTGACAGGCACTGCTTTAAATGCTAGAATACAATGCAGAATAGTAATAGTGAGGGTGGGTTAGGTTTCTTTCAGTTTTTATCTTTATGTGATAACCTTATAAAACTTGAGATATAGGTGAGTGTAAGATGAGCTTTATGGCAAAGACTTTTAATTACAACCTTCTTCATTGCTCTTTGATAAATTAAAATTGGCAGATGTACTCCTATTTTTGTTTAGGTTAAATCATGAAGTATAAACACTAATTCTGGTCACATTATTCTTCTCTAGAAATTTTCAATAGTTTCACATTGCCAACTCAATAAATTATAAATTTCTCATTTTAATACTTAAAACCTTCTTAACATGTTACCTACCTCCTTTCTATACTGATGTGGATCCTGGCTCCTGGGGTCCGCAGTGTTATGGATGAGATGAGACAAATTCACATAGACTACTGAGTGTTGTGGAGGAAAAGGATGTTGCAGCTTCTCTCTCAAGGGGAGAGCACCTCAACGCTAGCCTTGACAAGTTTTATTAGGTTCAATTTGCACAGGAATACAGGGTGCATATGTAAAGCTCATCAATCATTGTCAGGCAGAAATGATTAAACAATAGATAATGTTCAGAGAACTCTGAGGGCTTATTCTGAGTCAGGGTGAGATAGTTAAAGGGCCATAAAACATTGGGGAACAATCTCTCTTCCTGATTGGACCCTTATCATTTAAATTGAGGGTAGTAGCAAAGTAGGTTTCATAGGATTTTATGCATTCTCTCTTAGGCCTGATCACCCTAAGGAATCCGTTCTTTCCAGGACAGGGCCGTACCTACCTCCAGCATTGTTTCAGGCTTAAGTCAGGCAGGGGAAGTAAGGCAGCCAAAAGATTAGGAAGCTTCTTACAGACAAAATGAGGACTCAGGCTATGTCAAAGCCAAGGGGTGAGGGTCTATCACCCCCTTTTTCTATAGTGCCCCAAGTCCTTCCCTGGGGGCCCTTTTGTTACCATGCCTGTCTTAGGTCATCCCTCTTTTGAGGAATCTTACCCATCATTGGCTAACCAGTCATCCGCCTGGGGCCAAGCAGGGTGAAGAGAAAAGGGGCAGAGGTGGTGACCCTACAAGGAAGATAAGCTTTGCCTCTTAGGTGGCTTATGGTCCCAAGGTCCTTTACTCAGCCTTAGCTACGAGGGATTATGGCTTCTGAAACCAGGCAGGACAGTTTCCAACACTATACTTATTGCTCACTCTCATTCTTATGCATCCAATATCTCAGCAATATTGGACTTCTTGCTGTTTTCTGACTATCTCTACACTTTCCTCATTTTGAGCCTTTCTCTGAAATTTTTCCTTCTGAAATCTCAACCCTTATTTAACCATAAACTTGTCCACAAAGCCTGTCCTAATCCTGTCTACTAAATTTTTCATGCCTCATGACACACTACATCCACTTTTCTTAAGGAAAAAAATACTGTCTTTTTATTGTAATTATTATTTCCTTCTCTGATCTGTTTTTGAAGAAGAAATCTAACTTACTCTTTTTTATGTTGTTTTAAATACCTCGTATTTACTAAATGCAGGCTATGACTATATCAATATGAAATGAACAAAGAGCAAACATTGATTTTGATGGCCTATTTGATAGACCTGTGCATGCCTTCTATGGATTTAACATTTGTATCCAAAATTCCTATGTTGAAGCCGTAATCTACAGTGTGACTATATTCAGAGTGAGGAAACAATTAAGGTTAAATGAGGCCAGAAGGATGCGGCCCTGATTAGATGGAATCAGCATCCTCATAAAAAGAGACATAACCAGAGAATCTCCCTCCCTATTTCTCTCTACTAATGAGGGCAAAGCAAAACGGTGGTTGCCTACGAGTCAGAAAGAGAGTTCTCACCAGGAATGGAATCAGCGGGCATCTAAATCTTGGACTCCCAACCTTCAGAACTGTAAAAAAAAATGTTTCTGTTGTTTAAATTTCCCTTTCTATTGTAATTTGTTATGGCAGCTCCAGCTGACTAAGACCTATTTTGGTACTAAAAGTGGGGTGCTTCTGAAACAAATATATAAAAATGTGGAAGCATTTTTGAAATTAGGTCACAGGTAGAAAGATTAGAAGTATTTTGCTGTGTGTATTAGAAAAATATGAGATTCTGTGAAGAGACTGTAGAAATGTGGACTTTAAAGATCATTCTGGTGATTTAACTGTGCAGAAACTCCACTTCTTTAGTATGGCTCTCGCTTCTGTTTGTCCACCTCCCTTTCTTAATCATTAAGCCCTTAATCAGATTCTGGTCAGCATCAAAGTATTTTAAGAACAAACCCTCATGTCTGTTGACCACAAAAACAGAGTTTCTCTTGACTTTGTGTTTGTGTTTCAGCCCTAGGCCCATGAAAGCCCCCTCAGGAAACAGACAGAATGATGCCCTGGCTGACATTGGATCTGACAGAGTGATTAACCACGCTCTACCCTGGCCCCAGCCTATCAGTAGAGACCATGATCCTAATTCCTTTAGCTACCTTGATGAATAATTTTTCCCCTATATGACCCATCTGTTGAAAGCCATCTGGGAGCCAGGTCTTTGCACACTTATTTAACTTTGACTTTGGACTTAGTGCCATCTCAATTAATAAACCATTACTTTCTTGGCTGCAAACTCCTATTTGCGTTTTATAGGGCTTTGTTGGCTGCAGACAAACAGACCCCTTTAGTCTGTGTGGACCAAAAGGAGCCACACAGCATACCAGACAAGCTTAGGGGTGGCCTGCTTGACAGCCTTACAAACTCAGAGACCTAAAGTAATCACATCAGATTGAAGTTAAAAACTTTCTAACTAAAAGCAGGTCATGGCAAGCAGTCCTTGTCCTAGGCTAGAATCTTACCTGAGAAAAATCAACCTGTACCTTAATTGAGCCTGTTTATTGTCTTTTTGCATCTATGATAGAACATACTTTTGGAATGTCAAGACAACTTCCTTTTTCCAAACTTCTGGGGCAGAACCACCACCAGAGACCACAAATCCCCTCACTCCTGCTGTTACTATGTTAACTGTTAACTATTAACTATCTTGTATGCACTTATGTAAAGGAAATAGGCGTCTATCATTTTACCTTTTTGTCCTATCTCAGCGCCCCCCCCCCCCCCCCCCGCATCATTTTCTATTTCCTGCCTGTCTTCCTAATTGATCACCAATGGATTTCATGTAACCCACTTACATCTTCTCTTTTGC